>CM035425.1:15384466-15609466 GCA_020310875.1 Ceratopteris richardii | reverse complement strand
CCATGCACAAGTAACCACAAAACACATGGTGTAAGAACCAGGATCAAAAGACTAAAACTCAAAACACGGTCAAAATCAACCTAAAAATGGGCACAAAAAAGGTAGGCCGGAAACGGAGTTTCCGTTTGGAAATGGTCCGGGAAACGACCGAACCGTTTCCGGTAACTATGCATAGAACTAAAACATTCCAGCCATCAAAAAAAAAAAGAAAGAGGAAGAAACATGTGATTTACCTCCCCACCCTTTCGCCTCTTTGGTTGATGAGCACACTCAAAAGTGTCATCATCATCGTCATCTATGTCCATTGGCACTCGTCTTTTTGTGTTGTAACCTCTCTCATATTCTGAAGGCCTCCGATCCCGAGCTGCCCCTCTTTTGCTTTGAAAGACATTCTTTTCCTCTCTTAGTTTCACCCTCTCCTTTTCTGGAATCTGTTTTGCTTCTTGCTGCTTTCGCTCTCTGACTATGCGCAACTGCAGCTCTTTTGCTGCCTGTTGCTTCCTTTGAATTTCTTGCTGCCTTTGCATTTCTTGCAGCCTTTGTATTTCCTGCTGTCTTTGCATTTCCTGCTGCCTTTGCATTTCTTGCTGCCTTTGCAATTCTTGCATCCTAATTTCTTCCTTTCTTAGCTCTTCTTTCCTTTTCTCCTCCTTTTTTTTCTCTCTTCTTAAAAATTCTTGCCACGCCTCCTCCTTCCTCTTCTCCACCATACGCCTCTGAGCATCTGCTTGTTGTTCCAATTCTCTCTGTTTCTCAAGCCTCAATCTTTCTTCTTCCTCCTCCTGCTGTTTCTTTCTCTGCCTTCTTTCTTCCTTTTCTCTGGCCTTCCTCCTTTCCTTTTCCAGTTTCAGTCTTTTTTTCTCCTGGCGTCGCCTTGAAGCCTCAATTTCTACATCGTGTGATTTTTCATTCTCTATTTGTGCGACAGACGCTCTTTCCTCTTTGCAGTAACTAGATTGTTTTTCCATGCCCATTCCAGGCTCGTTGTAAGGACTCACAGGAATCTCACGATTGCCCCATCGATTTGTTTCACCTTTGTACTGATAGCTGGCCTCTGCTCTTGCATCATGATCACGACTTATAAATGTGGAGCTCTTCTGCACCTTAATTTTTGTTATTAGCCCCCTTTCATCAATAGACCTGACTGAATTATCTGCAGCTCTGCTAGAACCTCCTGTTGCATGATCTATATTTCCAGACATGGGAAGCCTTATTTTCAAAGAGGGAAGCTTCAATGGCACAGGTGGAACTGCAGAAGAAATAGGCCGTACTCTTTCTTGCAAAGTTCCAGCTGCACTTTTCAATGTAATCTTAATCCCCTGCCTAGCAGGAGGCTCTGCAATTTCCACACTCCCAATTTTAGAAATATTGGCCTTGGCTTCCTCTGCTGCATACATTGGACAAACTTTCTTATTTGTACGCATATGCCCTACCTGCAAAGAGCATAGGAAAATCTAACATTAAGAAAAGATATTATAAACAAATATGCACACATCATGAATCCATGTCATCACATGCATCTGCACATACACACATGCACACACCCATGCACAGAGGCAAGGACACAGACATGCGTGCGCACACACACATGTACAAACACACATACGCATAGACACATAGATGCATGAACAGGCACATGAATGATTGCACAACATATAGATACATATGCATGGATGCACAGTAATACATGAATAGATGAACACATGGTCACATGGGAAGGCAAACACACTTCCACAGAAGGGTACGTAAATGCACAAATCTACAGGGAGGACTGAAAGGTGGAAGGACTTGCAAAAAGGTGGATGGATTGACACAAGGATGGAAAGGCAACAGATGAAAACAATGGTGGGTGGATGAATAAACAGACAAACAACACACAAATGAATGCACAGACCAAACCAACACAAGCCAATGAAGAAACCCAGGAACACATGCATGTGCCATGAATAGAGAAGAACACAAAGATGCATAGAAAACATATGGACATATGCATGCATAATGACGTGCATGAACACACGCGCACATGGATGCATGTATGTGCAAATACATGATGAGTGTGAATACAGGCAAATGAACAAGCATGTACGGATGCACATGTAGCAATGTGTGCATGTCCACACTAACAGATGCACTAGCAGATCCATTGATGGATGCACACACATAGCGATGCTTCCACATGCATACAAATGCACAACACATATGAATGCATGTATACATCACATCTGCATGCATGCCCTCATACAAACATACAATACATGTGCTTAGAAGTCATACATATACTAAATATGCATGTGTCAATGCAAATTACATATGGATGCATCCATACATTTCTGCATAAACAGGCATATGTGCAGACCCACAGATGAACGCACACAGGAATACATCCACATAGATACAAATCCACACCACATACATATGCATGAACATGCATACATATATGTACATCTGCATGCATGCACAAGTACAGACATACAATGCATGTGCTTAGCAGGCATTCATTTGCCCTGTTTCCTTGTGTCCATGCATAGTACACATGGATGTATGCACACAGTATCTATACATGAATAAACAGACACACCTGAACATAAGAGCACATACATTCATGCATATGCACATTTATATTCACATTAATAGATACAATTGAGTGTAAACACATCAATACATGTGGGCTCACTTATATATACATTATAAGTTTGTCTACATGCATATGTTCAGGCATCTATAAACACATAGATACATCATACACCTGTGCCACAAACGTACATTCAAACATGTGTGTACACCCAATAAGTCCCAACATACATACATGCATGCATATATGCATAGATGCATACACGCATATATACATGCATGCATACATACATACATACATACACAATGCATGCATGCATGCATACACACAAATATACATACATACATACATACATACATACATACATACATACATACATACATACATACATACATACATACATACATACATACATACATACATACATACATACATACATACATACATACATACATACATACATACATACATACATGCATAGATGCATAGATGCATAGATACATGCATGCATAGATACCTTATACATACATACATGCATACATACATAAATATATACATACATCCATACATACATACATACATGAATACATACATTATTAGATACATACACTAAATATTCTATGCATGCATGCATACATAAACAAACATACATTACGCACATGCATATTTACATAGATTTCATACTACTGCATGGATGCATAGATGCAAACATACGTACATCCATACATGCATGCTTATGTACGTACATAAAATCAATACATAGACACATGGATGCATGCATACATATAGATCTCCACATGCCTGATTAAGAGACAAAAATCAGACTTCTTGGTATTACCACTAAATTACCTGCTTACAGGCACCACAAACTAATTGTATTCCTTCTCTTCCACCCTCACCCTTCAAATTCTTCTTAAGCTGCAAAAGTAAAAGGAATTTCAAGGAATAAAGAATCAAGCAAGAAGTAAAGGATGTCGAAGATAGAGTCTCGTAAGATCAAACAACAACATTACAGGGAAAACCCTGTTGGATTCAACGATATCTCTTGATCCTTCTGTATGACGTCACTTTAACCAAGAATCAAGATCAAGTGGAATGACAAAGGAAAACGTGTGGACTTCTCTCCAAAAAAATTGATCTACCTTCTGTCCTTCTTTGATAAGTCCCGTCTGCTTCAACTTCTTGGCCAAGAAGGGTACCTTCTTTTCTTTAGCCTGAATGCCATTTTCTCCTGCATTCTTTCTTGCCAAATATTGTGCAACCTTGAATGCATAAACAAGGCAGTCTGTAAGTGTGTAATGTAACATGATGTCAAAATTATGAGTCTGTTAATAATCAGTTTACACCACCATTTCATTTCTCTTTTCATTTCCAAACCAGAAAACAGAATGCTAGATGAGCTTTTCCTTCTTTGAGGAGAGCGAAGAAAGAGCCACATTTTATTCATCAGCGCTATACTCAACCCTATTGAAATCTTTTACAATGCAGGAATTAATTTCATAATTAGAAACTCCATACCTCTTTTGGGTCTGTAATAAGAATCTCCTTTGATGTATATGTACCATCTGGTCTTCTTGTGCGAATGATACGCTTAATTATTTTTTTCTTCCGTATGTTTGCCTTCTTTGCCTCTGCTGCACTCTTCTCTGCTTCCTTCTGAGTATCATCAACCCCCTTCTCTGTCATTTCACTTTTTTTTTTTCTTTTTCACGTCCTCATCCTCATCATCTGTGATGCAGGTTGCAATGTATGAGAACCGATAGAATAGATATCACTCAAAACATTTCAGAGTCCCGATGATATACCCTCCATGAGCATTCTTCGGAGTTCAGCTGCTTCCGCTTCCTCATCTTCTATATCTTCTTCCCGCTGAGCTTCTGATGCTCGCCTTCGTGCACCAGATCCTCTTATTCCCTCTTTCCTTGCCTTGCTGCTTGCCACCTCATCAGTTTCACCTTCCTCTGCTTCCAGAAGATTTTCTAGGTCACCTGCAAATGAATCTAAATCTTCATTCGCTTCTCCTTCACTTTCCGAGTTATCTTCAAATGCTGCGGATAAACTTTGGACTTGACGATCCCATATTTCTTGGCACTTCTCTCGAGTCTGCTGTTGCACTTGAAGAAAGGACATACGCTGTCCACGTGCAAATTTATTTAGTGCTGAAGCACCGAGCTTTACCCCCGAGGCAGCCTGTTCACTGGAAAGCTTTCTTACTAGCGCAATCCGATGCCAACGGGTGAGTTTCTCAATTTGGCTTTCAGGAACATTGAATTTCAGCAGAACCTGAAAACAAACTATTCAGTTAAGTTGTGCATTGTGAAAACATAGTTCTAGGCTACTACACTGACCTCTCGAGCAGCTTCCATACTCAGCCGACGTAAATCAGCATCTGTCCCTGTCACAGCCCCACCACCACGTGCTGCTGCTGCCTTCTTCTCCACAAGTGCAGTTGAACTTGGTGGCTTTGATACTGCTCTTAGATAGCTAAAACCTAGACCCCTTCCAGATGGATCACCTGCTCCTGTGATCTCAAGTCTTTCAAGACTTCCACGTCCCTATCAAATACGTAAATCTTATGAAAATTGTCGAATGCTCTAGTCTACTCAAATCTGTTAAAAATAATCTACAGTATTTATACAAAATTATTCAGAGATGCATGAATCTTATTTTTCTGTGGGGTAAAAAAATGGCAACATTGAAAGAGTTTGTTTTCTTTTCTCATTGGCAAGGGGAAGGAGCCATGCAGGGCTCCATTTCCAGCCAAAGCTGAAGCCACAGTTCAAATTTCAGAATCAGTTCTCTTTTAACAAGTGCTCCAGCCACCTGCCAGCGAACGCTGACCCACACTGAGCACTCTATGAGAGAAGCGCAAGGAAATAATAATAATAGCTGTGATGGCTTCAGCAGGATAAAAAAGACCATATGGAATTTAATTAGGAATCGGTATCCCCGGAATTTAATTAGGAATCGGTATCCCCTAGTATAAAAGTCGAGAAATCAGTAAATAAAAAAGTGAAAGAGCTGTATATAGCTATAAAAGAATGATGATGTAGGGGATAATTCATCTCAAGAGATCCCCCAAATCATTTGCTGACTGATCTCATCAATATCTACAATCGTCCATGGTAGGTACCTGGACTGGCCAGAAATATGAGAGAGAAAAATAGCGAGAGAGAGAGAGAGAGAGAGAGAGAGCTAGAGAGAGACGAAATGGAAATCTCTACTAACATGTTCCGAAGGCCAAAATGGTTTATGGCACCAAATAATCATAACATAGTCCCTCTACTAAAATTTCTGTGTCAGTCAATGTGAAAAGACCACCCAGGGCGGGCAGGGCATTCTGCCAGAGGAAGGGCAGAGAGAGAAAGAAAAAAAGAAAGAAAGCTATACTAACGTCTTATTAAGGCCAAATTTGGCATATACCATATACAACTGTGATATACCTAGTATCTGTAGACAAAATAATAATAATAATAAGAAAGAAAACATCTAAATTGAACTGAACCAAAGCCTAACAATGCGCTGAATATGATGTGGTTCTGGCACCACAGAAAATGACCACATAGAGAGAGAGAGAGAGACCAACAGAATTCCTTTGAGACAAAGTAACAAAGAAAAGTAAGTGTGTATGTGTGTCTCTGTGCACGTCTCTCTGTGTGTGACATGTGTGTGTGTGTGTGTGTGTGTGTGTGTGTGTGTGTGTGTGTGTGTGTGCGCGCGTGTGTGTGCGTGTGTTGGGGGGGGGGGGGGGGGGGGGGGGGGGGGGGGGGGGGGGGGGGTACACATAGTTTTTCTGTATGTGTCTCGTATCGTATTTCTAGCAGGCTTATCGGACAGAGAGAGAGAGAGAGCAAGAGAGAGAGAGAGAGAAACAGAGGGGGGGGGGGGGAGAGAGAGAGAGAGAGAGAGAGAGAGAGAGAGAGAGAGAGAGAGAGACAGACAGAGAAGAAGAGAGAGCGACCGACAGAATACTTTTGTCTTTGACATGCCCAGATGTCCAACAACACATCATAGTGGAACCGATACAAATCCCAGCTAGGACAAAGAAAGAAAAGTAAAAAAGTGTGTGTGTGTGTGTGTGTGTGTGTGTGTGTGTGTGTGTGTGTGCGCGTGCGTGCGTGGGTGGGTGGGTGGGTGGGTGGGTGGGTGGGTGGGTGGGTGCGTGCGTGGGTGGGTGGGTGGGTGCGGGTGGGCGTGTGTGCGTGTGTGCGTGTGTGCGTGTGTGTGTGTGTGTGTGTGTGTGTGTGTGTGTGTGTGTGTGTGTGTGTGTGTGGGGGGGGGGGGGATATAGTTTTTTCTTATGCATCTGGTATCTCTTGCACGCTTATCAGACATTCGCAGACTTCATACTTTGGCAGACCTTTCATACTTGAGACCTGGAAACGAGCCATCACAAGTTAAAAAAAGTATTTTTTCTTCATGCATCTGTCATTGTCATCTGGTGTGGGTTCTATTGCAGTCTGCAAGTGTCTGACCTCCCTCCCCTTCCCCCCTTCTTCCCCCACTCCCTCCCTCCCTCCCTCCCTCGTATTTCTTGCACGCTCATCAGACATATGCAGACTTCATACTTTGGCAGACTTTTTCATAAAAAAGTGAAAGAGCTGTATATAGCTATAAAAGAATGATGATGTAGGGGATAATTCATCTCAGGAGATCCCCCAAATCATTTGCTGACAGATC
Source organism: Ceratopteris richardii (assembly GCA_020310875.1). Classification (NCBI taxonomy): domain Eukaryota; kingdom Viridiplantae; phylum Streptophyta; class Polypodiopsida; order Polypodiales; family Pteridaceae; genus Ceratopteris; species Ceratopteris richardii. The sequence continues at coordinate 15,602,214 of CM035425.1, read as the reverse complement.
TCCTCAATATCTACAATCGTCCATGGTAGGTACCTGGACTGGCCAGAAATATGAGAGAGAAAAATAGCGAGAGAGAGAGAGAGAGAGAGAGCTAGAGAGAGACGAAATGGAAATCTCTACTAACATGTTCCGAAGGCCAAAATGGTTTATGGCACCAAATAATCATAACATAGTCCCTCTACTAAAATTTCTGTGTCAGTCAATGTGAAAAGACCACCCAGGGCGGGCAGGGCATTCTGCCAGAGGAAGGGCAGAGAGAGAAAGAAAAAAAGAAAGAAAGCTATACTAACGTCTTATTAAGGCCAAATTTGGCATATGAGACAAAACCATATACAACTGTGATATACCTAGTATCTGTAGACAAAATAATAATAATAATAAGAAAGAAAACATCTAAAGTGAACTGAACCAAAGCCTAACAATGCGCTGAATATGATGTGGTTCTGGCACCACAGAAAATGACCACATAGAGAGAGAGAGAGACCAACAGAATTCCTTTGAGACAAAGTAACAAAGAAAAGTAAGTGTGTAAGTGTGTATGTGTGTCTCTGTGCACGTCTCTGTGTGTGACATGTGTGTGTGTGTGTGTGTGTGTGTATGTGTGTGTGTGTGTGTGTGGGTGAGTGGGTTGGGGGGGGGGGGGGGGGGGGGGGGGGGGGGGTACACAGTTTTTCTGTATGTGTCTCGTATTTCTAGCAGGCTTATCGGACAGAGAGAGAGCGAGAGAGATAGAGAGAGAGAGAGAAACAGAGAGAGAGAAGGGGGGGGGGGGGAAGAGAGAGAGAGAGAGAGAGAGAGAGAGAGAGAGAGAGAGAGAGAGAGAGAGAGAGACAGACAGACAGAAGAAGAAGAGAGAGCGACCGACAGAATACTTTTGTCTTTGACATGCCCAGATGTCCAACAACACATCATAGTGGAACTGATACAAATCCCAGCTAGGACAAAGTAAGAAAGAAAAGTAAATATGTATGTGTGTGTGTGTGTGTGTGTGTGTGTGTGTGTGTGTGTGTGTGGAAATAGTTTTTTCTTATGCATCTGGTATCTCTTGCACGCTTATCAGACATTCACAGACTTCATACTTTGGCAGACCTTTCATACTTGAGACCTGGAAACGAGCCATCACAAGTTAAAAAAAGTATTTTTTCTTCATGCATCTGTCATTGTCATCTGGTGTGGGTTCTATTGCAGTCTGCAAGTGTCTGACCTCCCTCCCCTTCCCCCCTTCTTCCCCCACTCCCTCCCTCCCTCGTATTTCTTGCACGCTCATCAGACATATGCAGACTTCATACTTTGGCAGACTTTTTGATACTCGAGCCCTAGAAACGAGCCGTCACAAGTTCAAAAAAAGTATTTTTTCTTCATGCATCTGTCATTGTCGTCTGGTGTGGGTTCTATTTCTGCAAGTGTCCTCTCCCCCCATCTCCCTCCCTCCCTCCCTATCTCCCTCACTCTAACCCCCCTCCCCACCCCTCCTCCCCGTCCCCACCTCCCTCCCTTTCCCCCCCCCCCCCCCCCCTCCCCTCTCTTCCCCCCCCCTCCCCCCCCTCCCTCCCTCCCCCCTTTCCCACCCCCCCCCTTTTTCCCTCCTCCCCTCCCTCCCTCCCTCCCCCCTCTCTCTCTCTCTCTCTCTCTCTCTCTCTCTCTCTCTCTCTCTCTCTCTCTCTCTCTCTCTCTCTCTCTCTCTCTCTCTCTCTCTCTCTCTCTCTCTCTCTCTCTCTCTCTCTCTCTCTCTCTCTCTCTCTCTCTCTCTCTCTCTCTCTCTCTCTCTCTCTCTCTCTCTCTCTCTCTCATATGGCTTCCCCTTCGTCGAAAGTTACATTTACGAGAACTAATAAGCGGCTGAAGCATATGGAGAGAGAGATGAAGGAATGGAGAGCGGAAGCGGTGAAAGAAAAAGCAGCCCTGCTCAAGTCATGGAATGAAGAACGAGAAGAGATGTGAGGTGAAATTGATAGACTCAAAGGGAAAGTCTCAACCCTCGAACAACAGTTGATGGAAGTGGCAGCATCTCGTGTTCTCGAAGAAGGTGAAATTCAGCCTTCGGTGATCGAGGAGCTGAAAGATATAAAAGAAAAGGTACGGACCATCAAAGAAGATGAGGAGAAGAAGTCATGGGCTGCAGTCATATTCGAAACACAAAAGAAAGTACAAGAGGCCAAAAAATGGATTGAAGTGGCTAAGAAAGGGAAAAGTAAGGAAGCTCCTTGTACACCTACTCTTATCAACATGACCCTCGAAGAGGAACAAAGAAGGCAAACAAGGGCACTACATGTGAGAGTAACCGGCCTCAAGGACATAAATGATGTGGAAAAGGAGGTCAAAACTCTCACATCCATGATGGGGATGGAGAAGCCTTTGCATACAAAGGCATGGAGAGTAGGCAAGAAAAGCGAAGGCCTTGGAGAATCTTCAAAGGAGAGAGCTCTTATATTGCGCTTTCCTTCATTGGAAGAGAAGGAGGAATTCTTGAGGAAGAGACCAATTCTCAAGGAGACATGTGTTTTCCTTGGCAATGACCTCACTCTCTCACATCTTGCGCATATGAGAGAGGTAATGCCAGAGATTAGAGCCGCACGAGAGAAGGGAAAGCTAGCCTTCTACAGAGATGGTCGGATGGTGATTCTCGAGCGACGCACTACATGACGGTGCGAGACCCATGGGACCACATTGAAGATGGCTACTTGGAACTGTAATGGATCTATGAGTTGGACATTGGTGCATTTGAGGACAGTTTCACAGATAGAGACATTGTTTTCTTCTCAGAGACCCACCAGGCCCCTGGACAGTTGATGCCGCATGTGGTGGGATATAGATGGGAGACAGCCCACAGGCTAAACGCGAGATCGGGACATGGGACTAGAGGGTCAGGAGTAGCAGTGCTATTCAGAGAGGAGTTGTAGTGCTATTCAGAGAGGAGCTGCAGCCACTACTACATATTGTACGGAGAGATGAGGATGCTCGATATATGTGGGTGAGGCTGACAGCTGACACAGGTCAATTTTTATACATTGCCATATGTTACTTCCCTCCCAGTACGTCTGTATATGCTGCACCCAGTGGGCAATCACCTTTCTCTCTTCTAGACGATGATATTTGGGAGTTCTCTAGGGATGGTGATATCATTCTCCTAGGGGACTTCAATGCCCGAACGGGCAACTCACAGACAGTCTTCTACGACACTTCAGATGAGATGCTTAGAGAGATGGATGTGGGTGAGTTGGGGCTCGACAGATGCTCGCATGATAGAGAGAAGACAGAGTATGGGAGATATCTCATTCAGATGACGACTACGCATGGGTTAGCCATACTTAATGGCCTACACCGATTTCCTGGGGCAGCTGTTTCACTTGCTTTCCACATAGACATGGAGCCAGTACAGTGGACTATATCATGACACAGTCGAGCTTCATCCCCTGCATTCAGGATTTCACAGTGGGAGCTAGACCAGTGGGTGTAGCAGTGGATCATGCTCTTTTGACACTATCAATCTCTTTTCAGTACAGTAGAGCCCAGACATCAGTAGGCAGGCCACATACCCGTTACACATTTACACCAGAGACCGATTCCATTTATACAAAGGAGATCTGGGGCCGTCTATGCGCAGTTGGTCAAGGTCTCTCACTGGAGGAGTGCACCACTCTACTGACGAAGACATTGCATAGTGCCGCATCAGTGGCATATCCACACACCCGGCCTGTTCGGAGGCGACAGTCTGGGAGCATGCCTTAGAATAGTTGGTATGACGAGGAATGCAGAGAGATGAGAGCCAAGCTTCAAAGAGATCTTCTGCTAGGAGTTATCACTTACAGACAGTCTCAAATTGCTTTCCGTCGCCTTGTGAGACAGAAGAAGCGGGCTTACCTGGCTCAGTTGGAGCGAGATTTATATCAGATGTTCTTGAGCAGGGACTCAAGAGAGGCATGGCGACTTTTTCATGAGCACTCCACTCCCCCAGCGATTACTTCACCTCCAGCGATTACTTCACCTATATATGGTTCCTGGACAGGAACCCCTTCCGGGCCCTGCAGAGCCGTGCCCAGCCACAAGCACTTTCTTTACCGCTCGAATGGTACAGAGGGCCATTGACAGGATGAGGACCGGGAGGGCATATGACCATGACGGTCTAGTGGCGGAGCATTTTATTCATGCTAGGGATATGTTGATGGAGGTTCTTGCAGTGTTGTTCAATCGTGCCATGTGTGAAGGGTTACCTGAGACTTGGAGATTGTCTACTATTGTGCCTGGTCTTCAAGGCAGGGGATCCTATAGAGGAGGGAAACTACCGCACTAGTATGGTTGGACACACATTGGCACGGTTGTATGCATCCATTCTTGAGAAGCACTTGAGTGATTGGGCAGAGGGTGAGGGTATGCGGGCAAAGGGTCAGGCAGGTTTCAGGAGGGGTCTCTCCACTCTTGATCATATTCTGACATTTAGAGCCATCATTGAAGAGGGAAGGTCACACGGGAAGCGGATTTATTGTAGCTTTGTGGACTTCCGCAAAGCATTTGACATGGTGCCGAGAGCTCGATTGATGCACAGACTACAGGAGATGGGGGTACCCATAGAGTTGATGTGGGGGATTATGGCTTTGTACAGATCAGTGGTGGGACGAGTTTGCACCCCAGAAGGGGTATCTGATTTAGTTCACTCTACTATAGGAGTGAAACAGGGCTGCCCACTGTCTCCTACTCTATTTGGTATGTATGTTGATGAGTTGTCTGATTACATTGACAGAGAGGGTGATAGAGGGGTCGATTTGGCAGGGACGTGGATCCCATTGTTGTTATATGTTGATGATATTGTTTTGATATCTGACTCACCGGAGGGTATGCAACGACACTTGGATGCTCTACACAGCTTTGCAGAGGATAGTGGTCTGTCTGTAAACCTTGGTAAAACCAAGGTTATGGCGTTTAACACCACAACGCAGTGGATCAGGAGATCAACACCTATTTTCACATATGGGCAGGAGGTTGTGGAGTATACAAATGCATACACATATCTGGGGTAGTATTCACTGGACCGAGATTTTCCTTGAGGAGGCGGAGCAGAGACTAGACTGACTAGAGCATCTGCAACTATGGGAAGATTGGAGAGGATGTGCTCGCAAGTTCAGTTTCAGGAACCCGGACAAAGTTATGGCTCTTTGATACTTTGGTTGCCTCTACTATGCTATATGGGGTGCAGGTTTGGGGACCTTCTATAGGTCAGGATGGGTGGAGAGTCATGGAGAGGCCCTTGGTATCTATGATCTCTAGGCTGATTAGAGCCAAGGCCTCCGTACCACATGATATCATTCGAGCGGAGCTAGCTGCTCCCCCTATTGAGATTGAGGCACTCGAGCTTGTGGGACACTACCAGAGATAGATATATGAGGCTGGCCCTCGAGTCATCCAGACAGCTAGCTCTGCAGGGGGATACATCATGCTGGTTTGCACAGATGACATCATGGTTTCAGACACATGGTTTTACCATGGACAGGCTGCCTCCTTTCCAGTACTCTTTACAGACACCCCTATGTACCTGACATGTGTGGAGATTACTAGACTCATTCGTCTGGATCTGATACAGCTGGACACCAGGAGGACATGGATTGAGCCTACACAGGAGTTGGGTACGAAGATGGCTTTCTATAGAGAGCATCTTCTACACCTCACAACAGATGGGTTTGTGACTCGTCCTAGCTATATGGATACACACCTTTCCCATGCCTTGCGTTGTGCCATTGGCCAGTTGCGCACATCCTCACATCAGCCTGAGATTGAGACTTGCAGATTCATAGGGGTACCAACAGATAGCAGGATATGCCGTCTATGTCACCTAGCGCCAGAGACAGAGCTACATTACATATGTCATTGCACGGTATACTCTGAGATACGGGGCCGTTTTCATTGTCTATTCAGAGAGGGTTTTGGGCCTCTATCTAGAGTCATGAGTTTTGAGGATCAGAGATGTCTTGGACTATATCTACTAGAGGTACACAGACATAGAGACACTCTACTGAGGAGAGCTGGAGGGAGACAGTCCCAGAGACGGATTACAGATTTCTTTACACCAGACACTGGGCAGCTAGAGGAGAAGTCAATAGAGCATCTAGTACAGAGCTCTATCCACACTCATACAGCCACTACTGGCACTCATAGACCGAGCAGTGGAGCTAGGGAGATCTAGACGACCGAGAGTGAGAGGTGCTACACAGTATCGACGGAGACTACAGCGGAGGATTCGAGCTGTACTTTTCAGACGCCCACAATGCAGATGAGGATAGATCTCCAGCCTTGTATATCAGCAGATCCCTCCTATGTATCAGCCCTTTGTTGTATTATTCTTGGTGTTAGCCTTTTCCAAGCTATTTTACATCTTTCATTTTCAATACCACTTCCTTTGGTACTCAGATTTTGTATCAGATTCACCAGTTTTGTAACTTTTGGTCTCATAGGTCATTTTGGCAAAGTCACCGGGGGACGGGGACGGGTCCCGGGAACGGTGGTGTCCCCGGGACGGGGACGGAGCCTAGGGTGTCCCGGGGACGCGTCCCCGGGACGGCACTAAAAAAAAATATTGATTTTGTTAAAAATATCAATTAAAAGTCATATAACCATGGGTTAACATATGAAAAGACCATTAAAAGCAAAACTATAGGAAAAAGGTGTTTTTAGGTGGAAACATGTATGAAGCATATTGAACATTCAAAGTTGGCTCTCAAATTGAGAGACATAACATCATACTACATAGTCGTTGGTATCTTGATATTTTGATCGGAGAATGTATCAAAAGTCGTATGTATTTCATCATGTCAAAAAGAGAGGTATCACAACATTATCATCTTCATCATATCATATAAATAATAGGAGTTAAAACTTAAGAGTCAAGACTCATGATCTTGATTCTTGTGAGATATCACATTATCATGAGTACAAATGTCAAACACTTGAGAGTCAAAAGTCACATGTTTCATCATCATTTTACAAAAGATCATAAACATGATGAGAGGGCTAAGAGGGTGGAGGGGGCTCCTCAAGCCTCAATGTGCAAGGTTGAAGGGAAAGCCTTAGCATAAAGGTTGAAGCTTTAATGTATGTTTGAACTTTGAGCCTTGAGCCTTGAGCCTTGAGCCTTGAGGTATCACAAAGTGTCTTTTAATGGTTGCAAAAAGGCTTGAGAGAACCCCTTAGAACACAAAATATATGTACTAAGCATTTAAACTTCAAACTTGAAGTTTTGTAACAAAGAAAATCTTGTATTCTTAGGTCCGTCCCCAAACAATCGTCCCCAAACAGGTTTATAACATGAAACCGTCCCCGGGACGCGTCCTCGGGACGGCATCATGTTACACCACTGTGCAAGGGGACGCCAACCGTCCCGGTTGGGCGTCCCCATATATTTGGCTTGGGGGACGGCGTCCCTAGGACCCGAGGACGCGTCCCCGTGTGACATTGCATTTTGGCCTTCCGAAGACGTAAATATATCATTTCATTATCATTTCATTTCATTTCATCTCTCTCTCTCTCTCTCTCTCTCTCTCTCTCTCTCTCTCTCTCTCTCTCTCTCTCTCTCTCTCTCTCTCTCTCTCTCTCTCTCTCTCTCTCTCTCTCTCTCTCTCTCTCTCTCTCTCTCTCTCCGTCACAAGTCTTCGGGCTCAGCATGCCGAGCGTTTTCCCATCCTCTAACTCCATGACTACTGCGGCTAAGGAGGAGGATTTGATGAAAATGGAGGACTAGCTCAGCATTGTCATCAAAGAAAACAAGAAGATGGTGGATTCCACTATCACTACCATCATCAACCACCTCTCAAAGCTCGAGAAAGAAGCATAAACCTATCACATGGAGAGGGAAACATGGAAAAAAGAGAGAGGAGTGGAAGAGGGAGCGCAAGGAGAAAGAAGAATGGGCTAAGGAGAGAGCGAACATGAGAGAGGAATGCCAAGACCTTCAGCATAACTCTCGATATGTGCAATGGTCTTAACACCTTGAGACCCCTCATAGCCACATGATCTCGTAATCAAAAGTGTGCAATAATCATTTATCTTGTCCAGACAATAGAACCAGGCCTTGTCCTTGCATAACAGGATACACCTCTAGCTTAGTACATCGATAATGATGTAGCATATCATGTCACCTCACTTTCCAAAAGAGCTCTTTACTAATCTATCTTTTAATGCTTATGTTTGATCAATTACATAACAGAAGTTCATGGACAATTCTCTATTCCTTTGGCCCAGGTTGATGGTTCTTCACTTTTTCGTAAATTCTTTATATCAAACATTTTGTGCACAACTCTATCAATAATTGCGCTTGTAAAGCATGTTTTTCAAGTTGCAATCAATAAAAAGAAGTTCATCGATCATGACTCAAAATCGATTTACAAGTCTACAAGTACATGATTAATAAAATCTTGATCATTATCATATGAAAAGTGCAATTTTATTTTAGATCTTGAAGAAAAACCTTCCCAAGGGCAAACTTGAACAATGTGGGGGGCTCAAGTGGATTTATAAGACAATTTCAAGAGGTAAAGGGAGAGAATCTCAAACTCACAATGCTCAAATTAAAAGAGTACTTGCAAAAGATCATCGACAATTAAAGAAATGATTTAAGATTTTGATTCATAAACATTTAATGAATTTACGTTACAATTTTCAAAGACGTCTAAAAAGAGCACGAAAAGGATGAGAGTGACGATAACTTTAAAGAAGTTCCACCTCTATGTTAAATCATCGATTTTAGCATAAAATGGTGGAAATGTTAGAGATAATGTGATCTGATGATTATCACACCATCATTTATGGTTTTCAAATTAAGGCTTTTGGCTTTCAAGATTTACGAGCTATTCTTAAAACTAACCATATCCAACTGTAGGTCAGCCATGGGGAAACATTCTCACAAAGTTGTACGGTTTAATAATCTGAATTTGCATAATAAATGCATATTCATGGCCAAAACTCCACCTCCATGCAAAAAACATCTACTTAACATAAAAGCTAGGATTCTAGAGCTTCCATTTTACGATTTTCACATCACCATTTATGTTTCTCAAATCAAGGTTTTTTCAACTTCCAAGATTTTACGATTGTTCGTAACACTAACCATATCCATGTGTAGGTCAACCATAGGCAAGTTGCAAGCACTCTAGTCTCTCACAAAGTTGGAAGATTTTATGGTTTGAATTTGCATTAGAAATGCATATTCATGCCAAAACTAATTGGAAAAAGAAAATTTTTAGCTTTTCACATTAGCAAAACTTCTATTATGCACATGCCATGCTCCACTCGTGGATGGAACATCCACCTGAGGTTGAAGTTGAGGTTGAAGGCCCAATCAATGTGCTCATGCATGTTGGACCCTCTGAGAAATGCTAGTTAGCTCCATATGAAGCATGCAACATATCTCCTCTTACTCCTTGGTCTCCACAGCTCTTCCATAAATAGGTAAATATATGTAAGCCACATAAAATCTAAAAATTGATAATGGCAAGTTATATATATAATATACAAAATTCATACATTACCGCACTATTGATATTAGAGGCTTTTTTAGCAATCCTTATTTTGAACAATCCATCTTTTTCATAAAGTGATGGAAGCTCTCAAATGCTTGCAAAAGACCAACCACTCTAACCACTACAACCTCAATTTATTCCTCAATTTACCATAAATAAAAGAACACGCACTCTGTTATGCCCACAAACACAAGAAGCAGCATCCTACGGAAATAAACATTTTTAAACATGCTAGTCATAGACCTTCTTTGGCAGCCTCTTAAGCTAAAATATATTTTTGAAGTAGGTACTCCAACTATTCCTTGAAATCTAGAGTGCCATGAGATAGCACCGCCTGCTAATATGTAATGTAGCCACTCGTGAACTTATGTGTATTCAAATCACATGCCATGTCTCAGTCCAATGGACCTTTTCTGACATAGGCATTTTGCCTTTGTCCTTTTCAAGCATGTCATAATGGATTCGATTTGATCCAAGTATGCTTCGCTAAGATTAGCCATAAATCACCTCACAACTCCCACTGTATATGCAATATCCGGTCTAGTACAACCATGCCAAGCATGAGTGACCGACAAGCTGATGCATAGGCAACTAGCACACTAAGTGTTTTTATTTATCAGCCGTATTAAGTTCATTCAACACATTTTCAATGTATTTTCCTTGTAACACAGAATTCAGCTCTTGTTTCAGAGCATCTAATGTGCTCTTTTGCTTTCCAACAAGCAACATATCATCCATATAAAGCACAAGAATCATTTGGCTGCCATTTGTAAATTGTATCTCTTTTGGTGTACAAACAGTGATCTGCATGGCAACCCATGACTAAACATTAAAACATCAAACTTTTTGTACCATCATCTAGGATTTTTTTTCAACCCATACAAGCTTCTTTTCTACTTGCATACAAGTTCCTCTTTGCTACGTATGAGAAAACCTTCTGGCTACTTCATGTACAGCTCCTTATCAAGATTACCATGCAACAATCTTATTTTCACAACTTGCTACAGTCCCAGATCCAATGCTGCAGTCAGAGCAAAGAACAAACAAAGAGTAATCATCTTCACGAGTGGGGAAAACACCTTCTGAAAGAAAGGCCTCCTTTCTAGGCATATCCCCTAGCAATATGTCACGTTTTGTCTGTACTTGAGCATACCATCAACACTGTCGATTTTATACAACTGTTTGTTTGCCTGTGGAATGAGTGCAATAAAAGTGTTCCATATTGAGGTTTGCAATGCATTGCAATGCACAAAAAAAAAAGCCCCAGGTGATGCCGAATCCGGGCCAAAAAGAAGCTTCAATAACTCTTTCGTGTGACTGTCAGCCGATTATTGGAGGCTTATCTCCCATCCATTGTGTGAACCAAATGTGCCCTAAAGAGTAATGAACTATTCATACAGAATGTTGTAGTCAAAGGATCCATTCCATTTTTACTGCCTACCATAACGCAGTCTCTTTATTCATAAAGAAAACAAAGATACCTTCTAATTTTAGATCACTTAGTGAGCTCCATCTGGTTATGAACATATCACCTAGAGACCTTGTACCTTTATTTATAATCTGTTACTCTTATTGCCCCTTGTTATATTATACATCAATTCCAAGTCTTTCCTTTTCTTTCACCATAATGAGGGTGCAGGAAAGACTGTATAAGAAACAGTACAAAGGAGTACCTGCATTGTGGCTGACACAAAATTGCAGCTTAGATTCCAGGGTGTCAGTTGAAGCTCTCTCTCTAGATGTGATGCAGCTGCAAGTACAAGAGCTTCATCTGGTAGCTGATTCATTGCTGTGCTAAGTCCAGATGGTTGAGTGAGTTTGCTGATACCCATCCTTTTCAAATGATATAACCCAGCTTGCATGCTCTCATAGGTGCATACCTACATCATTTTTTTTTATTTTTTTTTATTTTTGGGTGCGTGGGTTTGGGGGTGGGGGAGGGGGCAAAAGGATTTTGGTTATTAACAATCTCCACAAATACAGCCTTTAAAACATAATAAATTATATTTTGTCACTACATTCTCAGGAATGAGCATCCTGCGCAACTCTTCCTCTGTTGGGATTCTGAATTTTTGCTTCATAATCCACCACAGTTCTCCACCTGATGCTTTCTGTATTCAAAGGTATAAAAGTTGATCAGCTAAAGTACTCCAGACTTCATTGTTTATAACCAGGAAGTAAAAAACTGGACAAGAAAAGCTCATAAAAAGAAAGAAAGTTTGATACAGCTGAACCTAGACGATGTTTCTTACATCAGTATTCTTGGATCCAACTCAAAGATTTCATCAAAATTTACAGTAATCAACTTGACACACAAAATATAATCAGTAATCTTCCCAATCACATCAGACATTCGGAAAAGAATATAATATCAATTAACAAATAATCAAAGAGATCTAAATCCATGTATTGATTATTATTTCTAGAGACACCTAAGAGAAGCAAAAATTTTGATCAACCACCATCCATGACATAATTTACCTGCAGATCTGCACAATGCCTTAAGTGCTTTCTCATGAAGCTCTCACTCAAAAACGGAAACTGCATGCCAACTTCGTCAGCCCGCAAACGAGTGATGGCTCCTGGCTTACTGCTGCTGCGGAATCCACGGTACACATATGTTAACAAACGGTTGTGGAGAAAGCTTTGTACCATTTTAGAGCCTGGGGTAAGGACTTCCATATGTGGCTCCTGAAACATGTGAAACAATCAGACTTTACATGTTTAGTACATAAAGCCATAAGATGCCTCGAAGTGAAGATAAAAAGAGACCTGCTGGCCAATTACGTAACTGCGATCAATCCTTCTCAATGACAGCTTTCCTTTGGCAGAACGCACAAGAAGAAAATCTGTTTGTGGGATTTTGTGATGAAAGGCAGGTGCTCTAAACATGTTTGTCTCAAGACAAGCTTGAGTTTCACCAGGCCTGATATCACCTAAAAAGGGTGATTCCTCCATAGGTTCTAGAGGAACAATCATTCCAACAGATGAATCCTTCTCATTCCGTAAAGTTGTAGCAAAAGCATCTGTAGGAGATAGTTTCCTGTAATATGTACACAGCCGAGCACCCATGCCTACATTGTTTATCAAAAGTGGTCGCTCCTCACAGTACCTGCATAAACAACCAATAATGGCATTTTTTACTCAATAGGAGAAACCTGATCAGCTTTTTAAAACCTCCTACCCTTCCCTCCTCCCTTGATCCCTCCCTCCCTTCCCCTCCCCCCTGCCCCCCAAAAAAGATTGATTTGGAAGTGTCACGAGAGAGGCTCTTCCAACGTGTCCAGAGTTTGGGAGTACCATCTGAGATGATTTGGGCCATCTATGCACTCTATGAGCACGTGACTGGGAGGGTACGGTATCCAGAAGGGTAGGGTTGTATGAGGCCATTGCTAGCACTGCCAGTGTTAAGCAAAGCTTCCCACTCTCCCCCATGGCATTTGGTCTCTACATCGACGAGATGGAGGATTACATTCTACGGGTTGGAGGAGAGGGTGCAAACCTTGCAAGTACACACATACAAATTAATTACTCAGCTTGAAGAAAATCAATGGAGAGTAACACTTGAGCTTGAGGGGGAGTGTTAGAAATGTACAAGCTCAAATGTGTGTGAACCAAGGCTTAACTTAAGTGCCACATCACTTCGCTTCTTTTTAAAGTCTACAATCACCCTTTCACAAGTTTTTCAACTCAAGATTCCATCTACCTTGATTGAGAAAAGTGGGGAATATTGGAGGCAAGGCAGTTAGGTCCGATTGGTTCGATGCGTTCGGTGCGTTTAAGGTTCAAGTACCGAACCTTACCTTTGAGGTAAGGTGCATAAGGTGCGTTTTATATATATATATATATATATATATATATATATATATATATATATATATATATATATATATATATATATATATATATATATATATATATATATATATATATATATATATATATATATATATATATATATATATATAGAGAGAGAGAGAGAGATATACATACATACATACACACACACACACACACATATATATATATATATATATATATATATATAGACATAAAAATATTTTCAAGTCTTAGAACTTAGTACTTACTACTTGCACATATATTCAAGGGAAAGCTAGCCTTCTACAGAGATGGTCGGGTGGTGATTCTTGAGCGACGCACTACATGACGGTGCGAGACGTATGGGACCACATTGAAGATGGCTACTTGGAACTGTAATGGATCTATGAGGTTGGACATTGGTGCCTTTGAGGACAGTTTCAGAGATAGAGACATTGTTTTCTTCTCAGAGACCCACCAGGCCCCTGGACAGTTGATGCCGCATGTGGTGGGATATAGATGGGAGACAGCCCACAGGCTGAAGGCAAGATCGGGACATGGGACTAGAGGGTCAGGAGGAGTAGCAGTGCTATTCAGAGAGGAGTTGCAGCCACTACTCCATATCGTACGGAGAGATGAGGATGCTCGATATATGTGGGTGAGGCTGAGAGCTGACACAGGTCGATTTTTATACATTGCCATATGTTACTTCCCTCCCAGTACGTCTGTATATGCTGCACCCAGTGGGCAATCACCTTTCTCTCTTCTAGATGATGATATTTGGGAGTTCTCTAGAGATGGTGATATCATTCTCCTAGGGGACTTCAATGCCCGAACGGGCAACTCACAGACAGTCTTCTACGACACTTCAGATGAGATGCATAGAGAGATGGATGTGGGTGAGTTTGGGCTCGACAGATGCTCGCATGATAGAGAGCAGACAGAGTATGGGAGATATCTCATTGAGATGACGACTACGCATGGGTTAGCCATACTTAATGGCCTACATCGATTTCCGGGGGCAGTTGGTTTCACTTGCTTTCCACATAGACATGGAGCCAGTACAGTGGACTATATCATGACACGGCCGAGCTTCATCCCTTGCATTCAGGATTTCACAGTGGGAGCTAGACCAGTGGGTGTAGCAGTGGATCATGCTCTTTTGACACTATCAGTCTCTTTTCAGTACAGTACAGCCCAGACATCAGTAGGCAGGTCACATACCCGTTACACATTTACACCAGAGACTGATTCCGTTTATACAAAGGAGATCTGGGACCGTCTACACACAGTTGGTCCAGGTCTCTCACTGGAGGAGTGCACCACTCTACTGACGGAGACATTGCATAGTGCCGCATCAGTGGCATATCCACACACCCGGCCGGTTCGGAGGCGACAGTATGGGAGCATGCCCCAGAATAGCTGGTATGACCAAGAATGCAGAGAGATGAGGGCCCAGCTTCAGAGGGATCTTTTGCTGGGAGTTATCACTTATAGACAGTCTCAGATTGCTTTCCGTCGCCTTGTGAGACGGAAGAAGCGGGCTTACCTGGCTCAGTTGGAGCGAGATGTATATCAGATGTTCTTGAGCAGGGACTCAAGAGAGGCATGGCGACTTTTTCATGAGCACTCCACTCCCCCAGCGATTACTTCACCTGATGTATGGGGTCAGTATGCGACATCGCTATATATGGTTCCTGGACAGGAACCCCTTCCGGGCCTTGTAGAGCCGTGCCCAGCCACGAGCACTTTCTTTACAACTCGAATGGTACGGAGGGCCATTGACAGGATGAGGACCGGGAGGGCATATGACCATGACGGTCTAGTGGCGGAGCATTTTATTCATGCTAGGGATATGTTGATGGAGGTTCTTGCAGTGTTGTTCAATCGTGCCATGTGTGAAGGGTTACCTGAGACTTGGAGATTGTCTACTATTGTGCCTATCTTCAAGGCAGGGGATCCTATAGAGCCGGGAAACTACCGCACTATTATGGTTGGACACACATTGGCACGGTTGTATGCATCCATTCTTGAGCAGCACTTGAGTGATTGGGCAGAGGGTGAGGGTATGCGGGCAAAGGGTCAGGCAGGTTTCAGGAGGGGTCTCTCCACTCTTGATCATATTCTGACACTTAGAGCCATCATTGAAGAGGGAAGGTCACACGGGAAGCGGATTTATTGTAGCTTTGTGGACTTCCGCAAAGCATTTGACATGGTGCCGAGAGCTCGATTGATGCGCAGACTACAGGAGATGGGGGTACCCATAGAGTTGATGTGGGGGATTATGGCTTTGTACAGATCAGTGGTGGGACGAGTTTACACCTCAGAAGGGGTATCTGATTTAGTTCACTCTACTATTGGAGTGAAACAGGGTTGCCCACTGTCTCCTACTCTATTTGGTATGTATGTTGATGAGGTGTCTGATTACATTGACAGACAGGGTGATAGAGGGGCCGAGTTGGCAGGGACGTGGATCCCACTGCTGATATATGCTGATGATATTGTTTTGATATCTGACTCACCAGAGGGTATGCAACGACACTTGGATGCTCTACACAGCTTTGCAGAGGATAGTGGTTTGTATGTAAACCTTGGTAAAACCAAGGTTATGGTGTTTAACACCACCCCGCAGTGGATCAGGAGATCAACACCGATTTTCACATATGGGCAGGAGGTTGTGGAGTATACAGATGCATACACATATCTGGGGGTAGTATTCACTGGACCGAGATTTTCCTTGAGGAGAGCAGCGGAGACTAGACTGACTAGAGCATCTGCAGCTTTGGGAGCATTGGAGAGGATGTGCTCGCAAGTTCAGTTTCAGGAACCCAGGACAAAGTTATGGCTCTTTGATACTTTGGTTGCCTCTACTATGCTATATGGGGTACAGGTTTGGGGACCTTCTATAGGCCAAGATGGGTGGAAAGCCATGGAGAGGCCCTTGGTATCTATGATCTCTAGGCTGATTAGAGCCAAGGCCTCCGTACCACATGATATCATTCGAGCGGAGCTAGCTGCCCCCCCTATTGAGATTGAGGCACTCACTAGAGCAGTCTCCTTTGTACACAGCTTGTGGGACACTACCAGAGATAGATATATGAGGTTGGCCCTCGAGTCATCGAGACAGCTAGCCCTGCAGGGGGATACATCATGCTGGTTTGCACAGATGACATCATGGTTTCAGACACATGGTTTTACCATGGACAGGCTGCCTCCTTTCCAGTACTCTTTACAGACACCCCTGATGTACCTGACACGGGTGGAGATTACCAGACTCATTCGTCAGGATCTGATCCAGCTGGACACCAGGAGGACATGGATTGAGCCTACACAGGAGTTGGGTACGAAGATGGCTTTCTATAGAGAGCATCTTCTACACCTCACAACGGATGGGTTTGTGACTCGACCTAGCTATATGGATACACACCTTTCCCATGCCTTGCGTTGTGCCATTGGCCAGTTGCGCACATCCTCACATCAGCTTGAGATTGAGACTGGCAGATTCAGAGGGGTACCAGCAGATAGCAGGATATGCCGTCTATGTCACCTCGAGCCAGAGACAGAGCTACATTACATATGTCATTGCACGGTATACTATGAGATACGGGGCCGTTTTCATTGTCTATTCAGAGAGGGTTTTGGGCCTCTATCTAGAGTCATGAGTTTTGAGGATCAGAGATGTCTTGGATTATATCTATTAGAGGTACACAGACATAGAGACACTCTACTGAGGAGAGCTGGAGGGAGACAGTCCCAAAGACAGATTACGGATTTCTTTACACCAGACATTGGGCAGCTAGAGGAGCAGTCAGTAGAGCATCTAGTACAGAGCTCTGTCCACACTCATACAGCGACTACTGGCACTCTCATAGACCGAGCACTGGAGCTAGGGAGATCTAGACGACCGAGAGTGAGAGGTGCTACACAGTATCGACGGAGACTGCAGCGGAGGATTCGAGCTATACTTTGCAGACGCCCACAGTGCATATGAGGATAGATCTCCAGCCTTGTATATCAGCACATCCCTCCTATGTATCAGCCCTTTGTTGTATTAGTCTTGGTGTTAGCTTTTTCCCAGCTATTTTACATCTTTCATTTTCAATACTACTTCCTTTGGTACTCAGATTTTGTATCAGATTCACTAGTTTTGTAACTTTTGGTCTCATAGGTCATTTTGGCCTTTTGAAGACGTAAATATATCATTTCATTTCATTCATTTCATTTCTCTCTCTCTCTCTCTCTCTCTCTCTCTCTCTCTCTCTCTCTCTCTCTCTCTCTCTCTCTCTCTCTCTACCCTTTAGGATTCAAAATCGGAAAAAAAAAATTCCAGTTAACCACGAATCAGATGGGTAAGGTTCGTACCAAACGAACCGAACCCGAAGCACCTAAAAAATCTTTAGGTACGCTAACCGGATCAGCTATGATTGGAGGCATGATTTGAATTCAAATTCTACACCGACTTTTGGAGCATTATATAAGCAATAGCTTGGAATAAAGTTGTGCCCATCCTCTTCATTCATTTGTGCACTTTTATT
The DNA here is from genome assembly GCA_020310875.1 of Ceratopteris richardii. NCBI lineage: Eukaryota > Viridiplantae > Streptophyta > Polypodiopsida > Polypodiales > Pteridaceae > Ceratopteris > Ceratopteris richardii. The sequence goes on along the minus strand of CM035425.1, from coordinate 15,584,357 downwards.
ATATGTCGATGACAGCAGATACAAATTCATGGATACAAGCAAGTTGGAGAAGTTCAAGATCAACCTCAACTTGATAGAGATCAATGGAGACTAACACTTGAGCTTGAGGGGGAGTGTTAGAAATGTACAAAGCTCAAATGTGTGTGCACTGTGAACCAAGGCTTAACTTAAGTGCCACATCACTTCACTTTTTTGTAAAGTCTACAACCACCTTTTCACGAGTTTTTCAACTCAAGATTCCATCTATCTTGATTGAGAAAAGTGGGGAATTTTGGAGGTATGATTTGAATTCAAATTCTACACCAACTTTTGGAGCATTATATAAGCAATAGCTTGGAATAAAGTTGTGCCCATCCTCTTCATTCATTTGTACACTTTTAGGCTCTCATTGAGTGCATACTCCATGTCTAAGCTACCCCATGCTAGCTGAAGTTTAATTTTAGGTTGAGATTTTAGATCATCTATCTCATTGTGTAGTCATTTGTTTCATGTGCAAGATAACTCATCTTGTAGCTCTTCTTGTAAGCTTTCTTTTGACTATAATCTTAGCATGAAATGTTTATTCTGCTTGAGTACATTGAACTTGAAAGCTCTCTGGTCTATCTCTGCATATTTCCATATATATATATATATATATATATATATATATATATATATATATATATATATATATATATATATATATATATATATATATATATATATATATATATATATATATATATATATATATATATATATATATATATATATATATATATATATATATATGTGTGTGAAGAGGTACACATAGGTAGAAGCTACCTGTTTGGGCAATTTCTGGTCTGTCTTGTGCAAGGAGGTTGACATCGGTACCATTGTCCAAATTAAGTGATCAATGGCTTGTTGGAAAGCTTAGAGAGTCTATTTTTGCTATTCAAAATTTTAGAGGTTCAATCCTCTATTCCAGAGAGCAGTTCAAGTTTTGGTGGACTGTGGTAGTGATCTGTTTGGTCCTCGGAAGGGCCTATCACTCTCTGCTCCAATTAGGAGTGGATATACTCCATCACTATCTAAACTTCCACAGCTTTTTCTACCTTCCTAATTCTCCATATGTTTTGTATTTCATGCATTGACATCGTGGAAAAGAAATCTTCTTTCTTATCTGTCATAAGGACAAACACATCTTTCTCAGTTCTCTTTTGCACCAAGAAAGGCCTTCAAAGCTATATGTTGCAATGTCTGACATCGCAAAGTTGCACGATACAAACCAACTATGCATCTTCCCATACGAGCATGTTGTCTTTTCGTGCAAATTTAACCCATAAAAGCATAGTACAAAGGAGAGATTTGAATTGTTATCATAAAGGTGTAAAAAAACCACAAAAAAAGGGATCGATTTTTATTTTGTAAACCTAAACTAAGTGCCAATACATATTTAGCACCTCTTTTACATATATGACACAAATAAACATAAAAACTAGTGTATTGTGTACTAAGAAAACTATTCCTCATTCATCATGATTCACAAAGCATTATGCCGTGAGCATGTGACAATTTCATAAGTGGTTATCATTATCAACAAAACATTCTAAAACACAAAACCCAATATCCTAAACCACACACTAGAAAATACTTTGAACTACATTAATGATCCTTGTTTGTACATTCCTACAAGAGCCAAGAAAAATGAATTAATGACAAACATGAGCCTACATGACACACTACAGTGGATAATGGAACTATGGACATAAAATTACCAATGAGTCATGACAATACAGCAATGTGAAGGATCAATAATCATAGATGGTAGTACATATATGAATGATCAATGATCATACAAAAAACATATAAATAGTAAAAAAACATGCAAACTACAAATGTCAAAAAGTATAATGTCCTTGAAAAAATCAAAATTGCAAAAAGTCATTTAAAATGTTTTCAAGATTCTAAGATTTTTTTTTTGAGAAAATCCTACGTTTTTTTCAACTATGCATGAGAGGACTCAAGGGACCACTCAAGAAACTGAGCATGTGACCACATTCTACCTAATCCTCCAAAAGCTGCATGGACTCTCCTCAACAGTACTGCATTCATTGAAGATACTGGTATGCTGAAGAGTACCTTGGCATATGTAATGCATTTGTGTCCTCCAGTCTCCTGTCTATGATTCAATGACCGTGCGTATTTTCTGATAAACCTAAACACCATAGTCTTAGTTTTCCAAGGGCTGCATGCGATCCACTATCGCATGCAAACTCTTCTAAGGCATGCAGATGCCACTGGCTGCCTTCTGAGAGTAAGATATCAGCACAAATTTCATCAGCATGTAAAACCAATAGGATCCAGGCCTCTGCCAGCTGTCCTCCTCTGCTACCAAACCTAACAATGTAGCCAGATATCATAACAACAAGCATGTACAAGTGTAAGGAATAATGGTAAGACTCGGTTCACCCTATTGTGGACTGAACCAGGTTGGAGATCCCTAAGGTGCATGCATATGCCCTCCCACTGATTTGCGTAAGACCATAATTCCCCGAATAAGCTCTGCGCCGGCCCCCGTTCTTTTCTTGAAAGTATTACATGAAACTTGCTCTAGGTATTATGTAAAAGGCATCGCCAAAGTTCGCAAAGCAAATCCTTTTCTCTGTGATATGCCCTCCAACAATGGCTGCTAGAGTCAAAATGTGATCAAGGGAGGAGAAGCCTCTCCTAAAGCCCGCAAAAGCATTTGATGTGGGAGCGAGGCTAGAAAGGATGTATAAACCATTCGATAGATCGTTCTCCATTCCAAAAGAAGGAATTCGAAAGGCAAATTACCTCAGTGGAACTTGTATGAAAGACCATGATAATCTTCAAATATATGAATAGATACAAAAGAGAGAGAGAGAGAGAGAGTGTGTGTGTGTGTGTATATGTGTGCACACGTGTGAGTGTGTGCGTGCGTGTGCGTGTGTGTGTGTGTGTGTGTGTGTGTGTGTGTGTGTGTGTGTGTGTGTGTGTGTGTGTGTGTGTGTGTGTGTGTGTGTGTGTGTGTGTGTGTGTGTGCACACGTCAAGTGCATGTGCAGAAGTGTAAGTTTGCTTTCCCACCCTCTCACTCCCAGTTTATTCTTATAGAACCCATTGGAAACTCTTCAACATAGATGGATGCTTCCAATAATCATGTGTCCATCCCATGCAAGATGAAGATTCAAAACAAAAGAGAAGAAAAGAAGAAGTTGATGACTCACTCTGCAATGAAGACATGACCGTCCTTTACCGAAAGATCTGACTTCTTCTTGAAAGCCCCTGGCGGCCGAGTTGGCTTACTTTCACCTGGTAGCCGTTGAGCCCTTGGCCATGGATGAATTTTTGTTCGTACAAGGTGAAGCACAGAATTAGGTTTCACCTCTTGTTGGGCAAGACTTTTACCGATTTCAAGTTCCTTTCCACAATAAAAGATTTTGGTTTTCTCTGATGTCCTTAGATCTAAAAACAAACACAAAGAAAGAAATTTATTATTGAGATGTCAGGCCAAAAACGGTCCTGGCATATGAATCTCATACAATTTTATTTAAATGAAACAGAAACTGACAAGATCAAGACCAGAGAGACCTTCAGAGATGCCCAATTCAGGACATATACAACATGTTACTATGCATTTATCACAATACCTCGAAACTTTTTCAACATCTTTGCTTTCACAGACTCCAATGACTCGGATGCATCTACATTTAGTTTACTTCCTTTCCCTCCCATTGTCTTTATAATAACTTTCATCGGTCCTGATACCGAGAGTTTTCCTTGTTCCTTTGCTGCAACCTCATTGTCATGAGGATACCAGATTGCTTTGGGCTTGTGGAAATTTGCAAGATCTTTGCTGCACACAACAAAAGATATCTTTTAGACCATGCAAAAAATTGTAGCATCTCCTTATCTGTATTGAGCTACTAACTATAATATCTTCCTAACAAAAGAATTTTCTCTTTTGACATACTTGGTCAACTTTGGCTTCATAGTCTGCAATTTTGTTGCAGGAATAGAGTGGAGAACTTTTATTCCATGCACACTTCTTTTCTTTAGACTTGTCTTCTGCTGCTGTGAAATCTTCTTGTTCATGTAGAACTTATCATTGGAAATGTTGAAACGTGCAAGAGAGGGGATACCAGCTTGATGAAAATCTCCCCCATTCAAGTTGCTAGTTTGCAGGTGAGATGTCAGAATCATGGCTGCAGCATGAGCCCTTAGACGATTGCCGTTCTTGCCTTCTGGCACCTCAAACATCATCTTACTGTCCTGCAAATCAAAAATAACTTTGGAATGCAGAGACTGTTGCATTGATGTCATTTCATCATCCCAGATTATATAATCCAACCAATTTCCTGTAACCAGTTCTGAGCTATGTACATTTGATCTTTGCAATCTCTCAACTATTTTATGAGCATTATCAGCGTCCATTAATGCTGGGAGGGTTTCCAGTCTCAATAATTGTGGGTGTCTAGTCGAGCTTTTGTGAACAGGACTAATCTTTTTGGTAATAAGCTCAATGAAGATAGGTCTAGAAGCATGCCACTGTCTGTTGAACACAGAAACATCTTCAGACAACTTTTTAGACCCTGCATGATCTTCCCTATCATCTATATCCATATCCACTGGTGACACAGATGGTACATCATCTTTAATTTCAGGAGAGAATTGATCATCCCAAAGGATGGTTGCCTCCCAATCCTGCTGGTGAATAGGCTGCAAACTAGCAGAAGGAACATGCAAAGTATCCAACATGTCATGCTGCTCTTCTTCAACATCCTTCAAATGATAAATACTCTCACCAATGTGCTTCTGCTGCTTGTCATGGAACACACCACTGCTCGGAAAATACTCAAGGGTATCCTCATCCTTGATCATAACAGTATCAATAGAAGGTCCATGAAAGTCCTCAGTTATGCCTCTTCCTAGTGTAATAGAACCAGCTCCCAGTAGAATGTAATCATCTTCCTCGAAGCAAACGGATTGATTCAGCAAAAATTGCTCTGCACAGAAAAACATAAAGACAAAAAATTGGTCAACGGTTCACGTTCTTCTAAAAATACATATACCAAGATCTCATGAATGCAACAGACAAAAAACTAGCAAGAATGGTAAAAATAATAAATACAAACAAACTATAAAACAAACAGTATAAATGGTACTAATTATAATATAAATAACTAAAGTATGGCAATAGATCACAAATACCCCATAGTTTCTTTGTTCCTATCCACGTTGAACATACTTATTTCATTCAAACCCCCATTAGAGATGCGTGAAGAGCACAAGCAGTAACTGAGACTCCACACCAGAAAAACAAACTGGATTATCACCCCTCCATACAATTAATCTAATTTGTACATGAAAACCTCCTCTGGGCAATGGCAGAAGTGAGGCTATGCTTACTATGTAGTTTCATCATCAGAACAGAACAAAAGTGACAATGTTCAGAAAATTCAAAAACCCTCAGTTAGTTGTTAGCATGATGCCATGGCAATTCTGAAGCCAAGTTACATAAGCCGTGAATTTTGGGTTCATTATTTGTTTTCTCATCTCCTGTCTGGAATCTACAAGTATTTATCTCAGGAAGCCAAAAAAGCCCCTTACGATCAACATGTTTTATCATGCAACTTCCGAGGCACCACCTAAACTGTCATAGCTCCCGAGTGTTACCAGATGTATATTGTATTCATATTCTATGAGTGTTTTATAAAAATCCGAGGAGGAGTATGTGGTAGCAAAACTAATGTGAAAGTTGTTCCTCAACGAGAAGCCTATCACGAATAACAACATGGCCATTCATATGGAGTGACATCTGTTAACCTCAGAAGCAAGAAAGATACAAGTATACACACCAAGAGAGCACACATGCACAGGAGGGACGTGTCAAAAATATGGGAGTATTTTTACAAAAATCCAAGGAGTATGGGAGTAGCAAAACTAATCTGAAAGTTGTCCCTCAACGAGAAGCCTATCATGAATAGCAATATGGCAATTCATGTAGAGTGACATCTGTTAACCCTATAAGCAAGATAGATACAAGTATACACACCAAAAGAACGCACATGCCTTCGCAAGGTGTAATGAAGAGGCTCAGAATGAAGAAGCTTATGAAAAAGCTTATTCACAAACTCCAAGATAATGACTCCAAGTATGCAAGAGAGCATGCAGACACACAATGTACACACACCAAAGCTCTTAACCCCAGAAGCAAGATAGATACAAGTATACACACCAAGAGAGCACACATGCACAGGAGGGACATGTCAAAAATATGGGAGTTTTACAAAAATCCGAGGAGTATGGGAGTAGCAAAACTAATCTGAAAGTTGTCCCTCAACGAGAAGCCTATCATGAATAGCAGTATGGCAATTCATGCGGAGTGACATCTGTTAAACCTAGAAGCAAGATAGATACAAGTATACACACCAAAAGAGCGCACATGCCTTCCAAAGGTGTTAATGAAGAGGCCCAGAATGAAGAAGCTTATTCACAAACTCCAAGATAATGACTCCAAGCATGCAAGAGAGCATGCAGACACACACTGTACACACACCAAAGCTGATGTAGAGGCCCTCCAAGGCCGCCAAGAGCTGCCCTTACTCTCCTCAAGGATAGAGAGAACTCAACGTGAGCTAGCAGCATGAGCTAGCAGCGTGAGCTAGAGATTGACCAATCAAGTGCTCTATGCTATGCCCTTTTAAAAATTTGGTGGTAAAAAGCAAATCTTTAATTCTCCCACAGATCCTGGAAATCAAGTAATCAGGCTTTCATTGCAGTTTGTGGAGCTCCCTCCCTCTCCCCTCCCTCCCTCCCTCCCTCCCCCCCTCCATCCCTCCCTCCCTCCCTCCCTCTCTCTCTCCCCCCCCCCCCAACCCCCCCTCCCCCTCCCTCCCTTTTATCAACGGCTTTTGAGCTAATGAAGCACAAATTCTCTATCCCTATTCTCCATGTGCATTTGAGCACCTCTCTCTTGTAAATCTAGTGTTGGTTAACTCAAACTCTCTATTGTGTTGTTCATGTCCCCTCAACTTAGGGTAGCTCATCCATTCAAATACTCTATACTCTATGTCCCAAACTTACCAATCTAATGCCTTTCAAAAAGTTTCTCAAGTTTAACAAACAATTGAGAAAGAAAAATGGCAAAGGAAAACAAAACAAAACTGATTTGATATATATACTCTCATTATCAGTTTGGAATCTTTATTGTACATCATGGAGAAGATGATGGCCAAAACATATCGTAGCTGATTTTCAGGTAAGTGATAGCATATATGTGGCAAGTGTATGTTTTCTTCCCATTTTATTATTCTCTCCTTCATGTAACTCAATGAATTCCACATCATGTCCTACTTTAAGGAAAATGATGCTAAGGTACTATGGTACAATCCATCTTAGCTCAAGCTTTGAATGTGATTTTGGCCATTTCAAATTTATGTGAAATGCTGCATCAACTTAGCACCTAGCCTCAAATTTACCAAAGCAAAGTATATTATGGACAGTTACAAAGGCTCCATCCTCTAAATTTTGCTTTCTCGATGTGTGCACATGAATGTAAATGTGTCATGCACATGCATGTCCCTATGCATGCATAGATGATGTGCAATGCATACATGAAAGAGAAATGCATTTGAATGTATTCACATGTATCCATTGCATGCATGTCCATATGGGCATCATGTTACTGACACACATGAAACACAGACAGTGTACACATGCATTAAAATGTGAGTGTGTGCGCGCATGTGTATGGAAAAAGAAACTTCTAAATCCAACATCATGACTAATGTTTCAACTTTTAACTTGTGAAACCAATTTCCACTGCTTACAATTCTTTCAGAAAATTCACCTTTTAGATTTGAAGTGGGTTTTTCATGCTTTCTCTCCTTCCTGCATATCCAAGAAACATCAGGTTGACCAAATAGTTCCGAGAACCAGAGAACAGCTTTGCCGTCTTCCTCATACAGAACAGGTAGTTCAAGCTTTGATGGGAGCTGCTGTGAACTTGTGTCCTGAAAAAAACAAGAGAGCAAACTTTAACAAACAATATGACATTGATGACTGTTTTGCAATTTTAATATTAGTTTGGAGAAAGGAAGAAAAGATGTATCCAAAGATCTTGAATAGCAATAGTTCAACTGTCAACTGTTGAATCAACAAATTACACAATCTACACTAGAATAGCAATGATTCAACCATCAAGTGTTGAACCAACAATTGACCATAAAACACAGGAGTTGAATCTCTTGCCATTTCAGCAGATACGTTTTCTAGATTATGCTCCTATAATCCCTATCTCCTTTGTCCTTCTGAGCCATGCTTCTAATGTTCAACATGATTTCCTTGCTTTTTAAATATGAAAATAAATGAACTGCATATTTCCAGTTAAAAAGATTATGGTGTCTAGATATTTAGTGTGCATAATCTTTACTGCTAAAAGAGAAGTATAGACATCTAACATGTGGCACAGCCAAAGCATCTAGCTGGACTTCTCCACTTCAAAATAGAAGTTCCAGTTCCTAATTCTCAGAGTTGCACAAAATCTGACTTTACAGATGTTACACAAGGAAGAATCAAAAGGGCAAACCATTTAGAAACACCAAGAACCTTTGAGTAAAGAAATAAAGAAACAGAAAACCTATGACAGACCCTCATTCATCCTGCTTACCTCGATAGGAACAGAAACAGCTGGTTCTTCCTTCTGTGAGTCCGAAAATAAATCCTCATACTCAACACTTCCACTTCCATATGCTGGTGCTTCATTTGATAAAGAAGGCTCTGCAAAAACTAAGATGCTGCAATTCAATCCTGCACTTAAATACCACAAGAAGTAACTATCGAAGTACCTCGTTCATATGGAACAATACTAGTTTCCTGAGTCTCTTCTAGCGCTCTCTCCTCTGAAACGATGAATTGTCCTTTGTCCAAGTCTCCTTTATTAACATCATTCTCTTTGGCATTATCCTCTTTGGCAGAATCATCATCCTCATCATAATTTTCATCCTCTTCGAGCCGTGAAAACTGCCCTGCAAGTGCAGCTTGAGCATAGAATGACTGCTCCTGAGAAATGGCTGCCTCATCGTGTGACCGCATTTCAGTCTCTGGTCCTGAATCAACAGCTTCTTGCTCAAGTTCAAAGTCCACTGCATTTTCAGCTTTTCTGCTGTAGTCTGCATGATGTAAAGATACTTTGAATCCTGTATTATATTTTTCATACTTTTTGCAACAAATAATTTGCTATTTATGGCCTTTACCTTCTTGTTCATCGGTGAAATCAGAAGGGGCATCAGATTTCTGTCAAGAACCAGACAAGAAGATCAGCATTTATGAAGTACATAATTTCCTACATCTATTTGCCGAATTTCAGGATGACTTCACCTCAATGTTAATAAGAGAATCTTTACAAGAGAAACTCAATGCAGATAGATGTTCCTTTGCCTCCTGTTAAATCCAAAACCAAAATTATTGGTGTTGAGAAACATGAAACTTGTGAAACTATCAGCATGGTTCATGCCAATCACCTCCTGAAACTCAATCCTCTTAAAATTTAGATGCATGAAATTAGTAACTGTAACAAGTCTCATCACATGTAATCCAAACCGGCCTTTTTATTTCCAATACAAACTTAATATTTTGTCCTGAACTTTGAAACAGATTTGAACACATACAAACCACAAAAAAAGCCACAGTATCCATCCACAGGATCACCTTATCACACCAAAGCCGGGTTAAACTATTCCAGGAAGTCATGGATAGGAATTGAACTCACGTCCATTCATACCTATTACCTATCTTCATTTTAAACTCTGCATTCTCTAGAAGCTCAACAAAGAGCCTAGATATGTCAAGGTATACCAGCACTTACTGCATGTGACATTTCACTGAATGTGTCTAAACACTTCGCTGATATGATTATATACCTAATATTGGAATCGATTATACCCTACACTTCTGTGATAAGACCATATACCAAATATTGAAAGCGAATCAAACTCAAAGAAAGGGACAGGCATGGGGGAATCCAGAAAGAAGTAAATCTCTTCTGAAGATAGAAAACTTATACCTGATCCAGAAATTCCTCATCAAAATCCAAGCCTCCAGAACCATCAAGGTTACCAAAAAGAATCCGTAACATACATAGCCCTTGTTCCTCTTCTTCATCCTCCTCCTCTTCCTGATACTTTGAACTGTTCATCGTGTCTGCCTGTTCATTCATCTCTACATATTAAAAGTAAACCTGAGAATGAGTCTTCAAAAAGGTGAAAATTGGTTTGAGTAATACATTCATCAAAAACATCAAATAGCTGATCAAACAAAGTAATAATTATAAAAACTTAAAAGAGGAGAATAACTGTGAAACAGGCGAGACAAATCTGAAGAAGATTAAATCCTTGCATCATTTTCACATCTCTGAAGACCTGGGTAAACACAAACAAAGTTTTCATCCAGCAACAGCTCAAATGACCAACTGAAGATGACCCAAGAAGGTTGAAAATTACAAAGCTCAAGGGAAATCTATAATTCTACATGAGCTGTTATTACAATACCAACTATATGGTCTTTATGTAGACACTTGTCACTAGGCGAAAAGCTATAATGAAAATGCTCCAAAAAAGCTTATTTTTAGCGAAAAAGTTTTGTCATGCTCATGTGGCAACAGTTGGTTATGTGGCAAGCATACGGATTCCTATCCATTGGATCTTTGCTATTTTTATGCTTTAAATATCAATCATTAATGAAATCTTGCTTTTCAAATCTGTTTTTCACGTTTGACCAGAAATCAGGGGTTTGCCTTTTGAAGGGGTAATTGATTTTAAGTAGCTAACTGTCATACATTGTTGAAAAGCTCTATTTGAGCACTACAAGTGTATATAACAATCTTCACACCCCAATTTCGACGAATTTGACCAAATTTGATCAGCAAGTTGACCATCAATTTGGACTTCACCTAGTGGAAGATTGACCGTTTGACCATTATTTCTATGATTTTGATCATTTCGCTAGCATACATAGTACGAACAGGCGACTTAATTCGTGAGAATTAATTCGCGAATTATTCGTTTAGTACGTTCAGACGGAAAATAAAATTCGGGAATTTTATCCACCAGAAGAGAATTTTATTTTTTACATATAAAGTATATATATATATATATATATAGGCTATACATTTACAATTGTCAACATCATACATCAAATGATTTAAATCATACATCATACATCAAATGAGTTAACTTTTAACCAATAACACATTTCAATTTACATCATAGTACATACACATTACAATTTACATCATACTACATAAAAAATTTCATGACTCATGACATTGATGATTGATTAGTAAGCTCCAGCCTGCAAACATCATACATGTAGCAAAAATGATACATCATAAGTCAACAACCTATCACTGAATAAAAAGTGCCGCGTGCTATAGCCTATAGATAACCTATAGGCCACAACCTACAATGTACATCATAAAAGAGAATCGAGATAATACATCATATATGAAAATCTATCATGAGTACTGATGTATCTCAAGAGCCAAGGCCCAAGAGATCAATACAAAATACTCAAGGATCAAGAGTCAATATCATCATCTCTGAGATCCTCATCAAAAGAACTAGCCCATGATGAAGTATCCGTGCTATAGTCCTCTCTAGACTGCCAAGGTCTAGCTCGTACATCATCATCACTGCTAGATGATGCTGATATCTCCTCCCAAGCATCATGTGGAGTTTCCTCCACCTCTGGGTCCTCCCTCCTACTAGAATGGAGTCCACGTGCTCCACGCCCTCCTCTACCTCGTCGAGAAATAATCTTCGAAGGCCTTCGACTCGTAGATGGCTGATCAAGATCTGTTGCAATATACAAATTTACAATGGATTAGACTTTAGTAACATAATACATTATAACTTTTAAGCTATAAACTTTATGAAACATAATTGGTAATTAATTTTCAAGTTTCAAGGTACCTAATCTATCACTAGATCTTGCACTCCTATGTTTGTCTCACAAATTGTTGAGACTCTCTAAATAACATGGTAAAAATATCTTTTTCTTCCTATGGGATCTGAGGGATATCTTTAATCTCTCCAATGTCGATGGAGTCAACATTAACCTACATAAACAAATTACAATCAAGTTATGAACTTGTAAGCTTCAAGTTGTAAGTAGTACTTACTACTAACTTGCAAATTGATTTTAGAAATGCATCAATGTACTTCAAGTTACCTGTAGAGGTGCAATATGACTCCCTTTGATCTCCAACAACTTGAGATTGCAGTGTGTATACACTAACTTCTCAAGTTGTGAAGGACTCAATCTGTTTCTCTTTTTCGCATGAAAAAGAGCCCATGTACTCCAATTCCGTTCAGCCGGTCCAGTGCTACAATCTTGCGATAATATGTGGAGTGCCAACTTTCTCTACATAGTACAAAACGACAAAAGACTCGTCACCCATGACACTTCATGATAATTTGATAAAGACTAAAGTACCAGCTTAAAGTTTAAACTTGAAACTTGAAAGTAATTTCTCTACTCACCAATAGAGTGCGTACTCCATATTTCTCCCACCAAGTTACAGGAGTAACCTGGTTCTCTCGCAATCGTGCAGTGGGCTGCCCAAAGTATCTTTCCGTGCAACGAAACTGCAGCCGCTCACTCTCCAACTGGGACTGGAGGCCTACATCTCCCTGTGTCCAACGCTTCACATACTCTATCCAACTATCCTCTAAGGCCTCATCAACATTTTGCTCCTCGGATCTCCACAATAGATGGAGTACATGAGCAACAGCATGGATTGGTTTGTGAAACCAATCCCATCTCCTCTGCACTGCATCACATAACTCACGTTTCCTACAAATTAATGTGAAAAATTAAACAGACATTAGATTAGAATCTAACTCAAAGAGTTATAGGTGAAATAAAAAATATGTAAAAAGTAAAAATTAAAATTAAAAATACCAAAGGTAATACTCACTCAATCTCCGAGAGTCCACCAATGTTTCTAATGCATCCTTGTATACGACCAATGTATTCGTATACAAGTCCAAGTGTGCTCCCCTCCATATCCACAATACGAAGCACTGAATAAAGAGGCTGAAGAGCTCCAATAAGTATCTCTGCCTTTGTCCAAAAGGCATCATCTCCCATAACCAATGCTGAAAAACATGTGTATAATGGTTCAGTAACTGGTAACTGATACCATTCCTCTGAGACAACTGTTCGAAGAAGCCCTTTCCTCACTCGAAGCACTCTATCCAGGACTATGAACATATAGCAAAATCGAGTCATGGAAGGCTTTTGTAGCTCAAGGTCTGAATGTGCACGGAAAATGTTTTGGACTTTAGGGCCTTCTCAAGGATGGACTTCACCCATTCCATGGCGCCAATGTCTTCCATTAAAAGATCTAGACTATGACTAGCACAAGGAGTCCATGTAATTTTAGGGAACTCATCCTCTAGCATACGTCCCATGGAAACACAATTAGATGCATTATCTGTGACCACTTGCACGACATTCTTGCTCCCAACATCTTCTATAGTTTTTTTCACATGGGAGTATATAAATTCACCGGTGACAATCGTCCCAGGTGCATGTGCAGGAATGGCAAGCAAGAACATTGTCCCCTTGCAAGAGGAGACAAGAATGTTATACACATTTCTCTTGTGTATGTCAGACCACCCATCACACAATATAGAGCATCCATATTTCTCCCAAGTGGAGCGTAAGGATAACATTTCTGTTTCCACTGCATCCATTGGTCTAGTCAACTCTTTTGTGCGTAGCATAGCACCTGAGGGTCCCTCCCAAGGAGCACCTATGCGGCTCACTGCTCTCATAGCCCTCTTCCAGGCAGTTGTGTTGGCAACATTGAATGGTAAGCCACACAAAATAAATAGTTTAGATATTTCTTTAGTAGCTTCTTCCATTGCTTGTTTTTGCAAAGAGGCTTTCATGCTACCTCTTGCAAACACATTGGACTCAGGGACCCTAGGTATTACCATAGGACATGCACTAGAGCTAGCACTTTCATTACGAGCTCTTTTTGATATGCGTGCAGAGGACTCATCAATGTGACTCTCTGGTTCTTGATCTTCATGTCCACTTGAGGAATGGGATAGAGAACCCATACTTCCTACACCTTAACTCATCTGCATCTTTGCAATCAAGTCTTCAAAGACATTTTGAGGCACAGAGTAGCATTTTCCAATGCCCCCACCTCGTAGTCCTAGTAGGTGTGCTTTGATACGTGAAGCACTACCAACATAAACCCCTTCACAATACTTGCACTGCCAAGTATTGGGTCCTGTGTTGGTCATCTTCACATGAGATCTAAGCTCCGATGAAGGAGCCCTACCCATAATGGATTATGGTTCAATGATATAACCGTAATATTGAATAGTGATAGGCTATAGCTTATAGATATGGAAAATGGATAACGGGTTAGGCCCTAGGGAATCTCTCTCTCTCTCTCTCTCTCTCTCTCTCTCTCTCTCTCTCTCTCTCTCTCTCTCTCTCTCTCTCTCTCTCTCTCTCTCTCTCTCTCTCTCTCTCTCTCTCTCTCTCTCTCTCTCTCTCTCTCTCTCTCTCTCTCTCTCTCTCTCTCTCTCTCTCTCTCTCTCTCTCTCTCTCTCTCTCTCTCTCTCTCTCTCTCTCTCTCTCTCTCTCGCGGGATTCGTTAGGCAAAAGGCAGGCCGCAAGTTCGCAACAGGCTGTAGCTTGTAGGACTCATGAGGTTGCACTATGTAGCTAGATGCTACTCGCGCGCGGAAGGCAATGAGTATGAAGCTGCTGGCCGCTGTACTCAGAATCCAGATTATGGCACGATCTCCAACATAACTACCCTAAGACAGTTGAACGAAAAAGTTCGAAAAAAAAACATATAAAATTCGTTGCCAACGATTTAATTCGCGGACGATTTTTACGAATTTAATTCCTAGGCAAAAATTCGCGAATTTTTTGCACTATGCTAGCATATATAACAAGGTTGACCATTTGTTGCTCAATTTGTAACTATCGATCTTTTTTTATAGAAGACATTACTTACCTTCCTCTTTGA
The DNA here is from genome assembly GCA_020310875.1 of Ceratopteris richardii. Classification (NCBI taxonomy): domain Eukaryota; kingdom Viridiplantae; phylum Streptophyta; class Polypodiopsida; order Polypodiales; family Pteridaceae; genus Ceratopteris; species Ceratopteris richardii. The sequence continues at coordinate 15,569,312 of CM035425.1, read as the reverse complement.
CTCGGGTCTCACCTTTGGTTCTAGAACGAGCATGGTAGCCTCTAAACATTCTTTACTATTGTTTTGAGAAAATGCTTCATTTATATACTCTCTTTCTCCAACTCAATTCACACAAGACAAACATTCACACCTCTTTATCAAGCATAACTACAGGTGCTCATGCAAATGTCCATGGGTGTAGAAATTTAACACTTTCACCTTATTTTTCAAAATATAAGGTGGATTCTTTGGTGATCCAAAATGATCACATATTTGAGGTATGAGGCCTTATGAGGCTTTTTGACCCCCTTACTAAGAACCAACTCAAATTCCAATGAAATATGACAAATAGATACTTCCAAAATTAGAACTTCCTTCGAAGGAATGACAAAATCATCCTATCCTTGAGATTAATGTGGAACATACAATATACGAAAATTCCTTGAGATAAACCCAACTCGCACATGAGTTACTTTCTATGTGATCTTTATTAAAGGAAAACACATACCCACACATACACAAAACAAAACAAAACAAAAAAGAAAAAAAATGAGAAGACAACTTCATGCACAAGCCAGCATTTTTTATCTCAAAATCATTTGGTACTTGAAGGTACAACCATATACCAATTCATTTATCACAAGGTTTACAATGCTTGTTAACATGAAAAATAGCATAATAATTTCCCCCCAACATATCTTCTAGAATATAGTTCATGCACTCAATTTTTTTCAATCGTCTTAAGATGATTTGAGGGCAACATGCTCACACAAAGCTCCAACTTCTAAACAAATGTTTTGCCAAAGTTGCTGATGAACTTATTGTCTTGATTACCAACAAGCTCATTGGGCAAACCGCAAAGTTTATACAAGTGTACGAATGCTCCACGAAAACTTTAGCAAACTCATGACTCCTTGCAATGGAAGGAATCAATATGAACTCTAACATTTTCATGAATTGTACAGCCAATAAAAGGATCCATCACCTAGAGCCAACATAAAAATGTTTCCCATACTAAGTGCATCATGCCACTCATACAAAACCTACTAACAAATAACATTGACATTGAGTAGACACACCTTGCTCTTCTTGAATAGTCCATATTTTAAGGAGTACTTCTCCACTATCTTTATCTCGATAGCTTACTATCGCATGTCCCGATCATGACTATCAAGGCAATTCAATCCCTACTCTACTTTGTTCATAGGCCCTACCAAAGTGGAAAGCATTTTGGAAACACCCTTTGTGAGAAAGATAGAAGTCAAATTAAAATTTCGTCAAAGCAAAGATTGTTCACCTCAAGAATCCTACTAAGGCATCCACCACCACATTACATAGCACCCCTATGATAGGATATCTCAAAATCCAACTCCAACATGAGTTCTACCCGCCTCTCCTTACACCCTTAAGGTTTGGCTCCTCACATGGATATTTCAAACAATGATCGTTGATCTATATAGTTCAAAGAGAGCACAACAAATGGTGACACCACATCTTCAATGCATGATCACTAGCAAATCCACATGCAAAAGCTTGCGAATCTCAGATGCTACGAGATGGCATCCCTAGTAAAGAGAAGCAACCTCGACTATATTATTGACATCCATTCTCACAATGAAAGGTCTATTTGATGCAAAGATGCTTCAATGTTTGCAAATACTAAGCAAGCTCCTTGGCCCACTCAATATACAAACCAAAATTTCACTTACTACTATAATGACCATTCAACAAACATCAAAGGGCTTATTTTAAAAAACAATGAATCCCAAAAAGGCCTCTGCATGCTAAATTATTAATACAAAGGAAGCCAATCCAACACAACTCCTACCTTTTTGAGTCAATATGAATGCCATTGATCAAGATGTTATGACCAAGGTACCAAAAAAAGTGAAAAAAATTTACTAACTCCTTTGCCTCACATACCTATAGGCTATGATGGGCCTATAAGAAAATAATAGCACAACGGAATAGACCAGTAAACAGAGTTAAGAGAAAAATGAAGACAAAGATAAACTCAGATTGAGAGATAGAGAACTCAAATTCTCAGATTGCCAAGCGTAATGCAATTACAACGATGGTGTTGTCCACCCGTGCCCTCCCAGTATGGAGCTTAGATGGCGATCTAATCAGACTCTAGATGAAGGGCTTACTAGTGCGCAATGCTATATAAAACTCAATCTAGGCCATGCTTATATAGCTTTTACAAGGGGAGTCGTAATCGAGAGATACACAATAGTCGACAAAATATAAAATCCGACAATATCTCCACGACCAGAAGTCCTACTATCTCGGCCCTACAGGCCGGCGAGATAGCCCCCCCCCCCCCCAAAGATCCCGTAGAAGGGGGCAAGCCCCCCACTGCACTCCCCTTATTAAGGTTCTATGGGGAAACCACGCGACGCCACTCGGCCTGTATTTTCGCTTTGAATGGTAACCCAATGGCCCAGAAGTTTATGCCCTACCTAACTTAATGGCTAGGCTCACATAGACCGTCTATAACATCACCGGTCACACATAGACCTCATTTAACTTAGAAGTTAGGGTTCCATAAATGTCTGGGCTCTCACAATGGCTTCTCCTCATAATGGGGGCCTAACAACTTAGAGCATCATGGATCATTTGTGGTCACTTGAGGGTGGAGTATTGAGCATATCTAACACCCCCCTCAATGTCCACCCTGCACTGAAATACCTCCTTGGTCCCATCCCGAGCTTCCGAAAGTGTCGAAGAAGTTGCTTTCTCCCAAGAACCTTGGTGAAGATGTCTGCTCCATTTTCTTCAGTTGGACAATAGCTTATCTCCACGACCCCACCCTCAATCAACTCATGCAATTAGTGATACTGAATTTTTATGTGCTTGGTACGTGCATGGAAAACAGGATTCTTGGCAATGGCCATGCAACTTTGGTAGTCACACTTCAACTCTATAGCCTCCTGTCCTTGTATTCCTATGTGCCATAGGATCCTCCTCAACCATACTACTTCACATGCTGCAACACATGCAGCTTTGTACTCCGCTTAAGTAGAAGATAATGCTACAATCGGTTACTTCTTATTGATCCAAGAGAAAATCCATGATCCTAAAGAAAAGCAATATCCAGAAACTGATTGTCTTGTATCAATATGTCTTGCCCAATATGAGACACAGTATCCAACTAGAGATGATCCTTCTTCATAAAGAATACCATAATCAGTGGTTCCTTTCACATACCTGAGTATCCGCATGCTTGCCTTCCAATGAGTTTGGCATGGCTTATTAGAGAACCTATTTACTACTCCAACAGCATAAGAGATACATGGTCTTCTATTGCACAAGTAGATGAGACTTCCAACTAGTTTCCTATATCTTCCAATATCCACTGGAGGTGAAGCATCTCCAATAGATAATTTTGTGTTTACCTCCATAGGTGTGGAAATTTCCTTGCAATCCTCCGTGTCGAATGCTTTCAATATCTCTCTTGCATACTTTTGTTGAGAGATGAAAATCTTCCCTAGTTCCTTCCAAACTTCAAGGCCTAAGCAATAATGCATTAAGCCAAAGTCTGTCATTTCAAATTCTGTAGGCACCTTTCGTTTGTTGAGGAAGAGCATCATCGTTTCTTGAAATCACAAGGTCATCTACATAGAGTACAAGCACAATTGTTTTCCCTCCTCTCTTTAGAACATACAAATTAGCATCAGAAGCACATCTTTTGAAACCTAGATCCAAGAGATACTTATCTATCCGATCGTACCATGCTCTAGGGGCTTGTTTCAGCAATATAATGCCTTCTTCAGCTTACATACCTTGTTCTCCAAATGGGGAGCCTCAAACCCTGGTGGCTGAGACACATATACCTCCTCCTTGAGGTCTCCATTCAAGAACGCTGATTTGACATCCATATGATAGATTGGCCAACGTTTATATGCTGCTAGAGCTAATACTACTCGGATAGTAGTCATCCTTGCAATCAGGGCAAATGATTCACAAAAGTCAATGCCTTCAACTTGCGAGTAGCCATGTGCAACAAGTCTTGCTTTGTACTTTTCCAAAGCACCATCAACCTTGTACTTTAGCTTCCAGACCCACTTGGTGCCAATGACTTTACGCTTAGGGGGTCGATCCACTAGCTCCCAAGCCTTAGGTTTTGGTTCCCTTGGTGTTCATTCTTCAAAGTAGGAGTCAAGAAAATAAACAATGGACACTAGACTATAGACTCTAAAGAAAGGCTAGAGATTTTTGTTGACTTGAGTAGTGCCACTAAGTTATGGCCATGCCTCAAGGAATCTCCTCTCTTTGGAATGCCCATATCTTGAACCTTCCCTAATGATCACTATTAATTCTAGTTCTCACACAGAGACGAATGTGCAACTAGTGTGTTGAAATGTTTTGCATCACCACCACTTTGTCTCATTTGTCACATGTCAAAGTTGAGAAGTATGGGTTTCATGTATATATAAAGATTCCTTCAAACACTGCAAAAGTTGTGTAGCAAGAGCATAATCTTGCACAAGCATCTTGAATAGCATCCTATTGTGAGCGTGCCGCCTATGTCGTATATATATTAAAGGAGATAGAGAGTAGCACTGCATCAAAAAGAAGTACAGCTAGAGAGTAGGTCTTTTATCCTTGAAGATCAGCCCCCTTCACAAAGGTCTAAGCAAGCTTCTCCATTCCTTTTGGCCTCTAAGAGTAGTTAAAGTTGGAGAGGTTGAAATAGAGCATTGCTTGCTTGAATGCAATGTCTTTTCCAATGTAATTCATCCCAATACTTGAATGAGAATGGTCAATGCAATAGCTTAAGTGATCCCATTAGGCAATCAATATGGAGTTAAATATCATGAATTGCAAGGATTCATGTTTATCGAAGAGAGGGGGATGCTAATCATGTAGGCATAAAAATCACATCGGAGTTCACCTGTGAGCACATTAAACTTGTCATAAAAGAGACTAGGGCAAAGAGGGCCCTACAAATTGTCACATATATTGTTCCCAATTGTAGAAGAATGAGAGAGATGATTAGAAGTGAAAACCCATCTCTAGTGTGGACCCTTGTATGCCATATTGATTTCCATGAGTACCTCACATTATCAATGATGCCAAATATGACATCCCATTTATACACGAGAACCATCATACATTGAGTATCTTTCATGGCCATAGCTATAACAAGTTTGTTCCTACATCTTAGACATACTTCATATGTATTTATTATGTTCTCAACCATCTATATGACTTCATGAACTTCTTACACATGACAGATGAAGATGAAAGATGGAAAACCATGCTAAGGGGGAAGTGGAGGCTACAATGTATATGAAGAATAAGATACTAAATATGCACTTTTCGATGATAACAGTATTATTCCCATTGTTGAAATGGAGGGATTGACGATTGGTATGCACATATAACAACTCATTGAACCTCCTTCACTACTAACACCCGTGACCCAAGCATAGTTTTTCCATACGTGAACCATACGGCAAACACATACGGGTATGAAAGTATGAAAAAAGTATGGAATTTCATTTAAAATATCATACGCGATATCATACTTCTAGCAAAAAAAATACTAAAAATCTGAAACTTATATATATAACATATATATAATATTTATGTATGTATCTAGTGTATATATGTATGTATGTATATGTGTGTGTCTATATATACTTACATACACTATTCAGCATACCTTCAGGCCCAAAATGAAGACCAAAATTTTTCAAGAACAATGTCCGAGAAGTATGGAGTACGGAACGAATCATACGGCAAGCATACGCATACTTTTTCATACGTACAGAAAAAATTCCATACGTGTACGAAAATAACTATGCACCCAAGTACAATTGCTTTCGATACAACTTACTTTAATAATGCACTTAGTATTTTTATTACTTAATGTTTTTTAAATAAATTCTTAGTACTTGTTAATACTTTATGTTTTTTAATGAATACGAAAAGCAATGTTTTGCATCTCGGGGATTCACAATGGAACTTTCTATCATGTCCCACTTATGAGTTTACAACACTTCCAGAACCGCGCTTCAAGGGAGATAAATTGTGGTTGCAAGTTCGCCTTGGTTTCATTAAAAAAGTGTATAAATAACGTTGTTACTATACACATCATGACACCAAATGACAACATACAATGAAAGTTCTTGGACTACATGGAAAATTGGAGCATAAATTATCCACCACCCCTTCCACGAACTCATCCACCCCCCTAAAAACGTACTTGCATGGATGACTACTATTAGACACCAATGATGGATCATGTACATTCTGCATATACATAGAATAATGTATCAAACCCTTGATTTCATCTTTGGCATATTTAGTCTTTATGAATCAAGATTGATTATTACTACACACAAGTTTTTCATACAAATCTTTGAGTCTCTACTGCAAGCATGGTAAGGATATCCCTTTCTTCTTGGGGAGTTAGAGGAATATATTTCATTTGAGCAATATCAAGAATTAGAGGAATATCTTTCATATGAGCAATATCAAGTGATTCCATATTGACCTATAAATTACAATTCACATCCAATTTTTGGATTGAATTACAACTGGAACTATTTAAATCATGATTTATTTATGAACTTAATACTTACTATTTTAAATATTTACTTACCTACAATGGGGCTGAGTTAATCCCCTTACTCTTCAACAACTTGAGATTGCAATGGCAATAAACGAACTTTTCAAGTTGTCAAGAACTCAATCTATTCCTTTACTTCGTATGAAATAAAGCCCACATACTCGAGTTCCTCTTTACCGCTCCTTCATTACCATCTTAAGAATTCATAAGGCTCATTTTCTCTATGAATAAAAACTACGAAACATGAAAAACGATGAGTCTTAAGCTCTTAGATCTAGGCGTCTTTAATTCTTTGTGATACTAGTGGATAAAAGCTATATGAGATTTGAAAGATCCAAAAATACTTACAAATAATGGAGTACTCACTCCATATTTCTCCTATCATGTGATCAAAACATTGATTGTCCAAATTAATGCTCCATGCTACTGAATTGTAGCCACTCACTTTCCAACTAGGACAAAAGACTCACATGAAAGCCTATTCAACATGTGATGTAGTCTACCCAGCTGTCCTTTAACTCCGGGTCAATACATTGTTCCTAATTCTCTGCAATGGATGAAGAATATGAAAGATCGCATGGTTTGGATTATGAAACCAATCACATCTTCTCACATCATCACATAAATAGGAAGACACAAAAAATTAGCACCTTCTGATAAAGCTCATTGGATTCAATAACTCAAGATTTGAACACAAGCTGAATCCATTCAATGAAATAATCCTCAATACAAACCTATGCATCCTACTTAAGGCGAACTGATAATTCTTTTTTCAACGTGATGGAATTTCACGTCGAGTAACACAAAAGCCAAAATTGAATTAAGAACTCCCAAACCAAAAACCAAAAACCAAAAAAAAAAAAAAAGCTCATCAATGGGAAAAAGGACTGGTCAATGGACAACAAGCTCTACTTCATATTAGAGAAATCTCATATAGTAGTGAGAGGTTGAAGTCTCCTCATAGGTGAATGGATTGAGGCTTTTTGGCTCTAGAACCCCAAGGTTTTTCAAGCAAATGTACCAACAAAGAGGCTTTCAAGTCAAACAAGTACTTGATTAGTGTTACATCCCCAAACCTGAAGGACACCTAAGGCATGTAGCTAATGTGTCGGCCAAGTGTGGAGTGTCTACCTTGTGTGAATTAGGCCACCTCCTTAAAAGAGTCTATTAATAAGACCCTTGGGTTCATTTGTAATTCATTCCTCATATGAGACTCTTGAGGCCCTTGATGGAGTCTCCCACACCCCTATATGGTGTGTGCATGGTGATATAGGACGTCATGCCTATATTGCATAAGAGAATGACCACTCGTTTGGTTCCAACTTCCAAAGCTCCCAAGCTCGAGGGGTGGGCTGTTGTGGACCCTATGGTTGGGAGGTGAACATGGTGTTCTCCCTTTTGACGTTCGTGGATATGGATTATGTGTTGTCTTGTTTAGAGGTAGGATCTTCCGATAGTGCAATGGAGCACAAACATTGGTATCAAAGCATCTCCTTGCTCATGGAATGAGGCAAAGCAATGTGCCCAAAACCACCGGAGCTCATGGAGCCAGAATGGCTCAGCTTGACTTCTCAACCTCTTGCAAGAGGTGGTATGGGACTCCTCCAGCAGGAAGAAGAAGCAAGGGGAGCACATGCAAGCTGGTGATTGGAAGCTCATGTACATTCTCTTGCTACCTTGACTTTCAAATTTATAGGCAGCTGGGAGTAAGTTTTTCTCCATTTGAAAACTAAATGCTCATCAACTTCCACAAATTGAAAACCACGTAGAATTGTTTCTTGCAAATATTTTGCTTATGGTTGCCTCCTCCTCCTCTCCAATGGCTCACTATGAAACAAGAAGGGCTTCATCACTTTCGGGCAAAAATGCAGTAAGTTGTTGCCCAACCTGAACTGAGAATAATAATTCTTTATCACCGAAATAGAAAAGCATAAATGTATTGTCACCATCCTACTCATTCGTTCAGGCACATCACTACTACATGACATACTGTTCTGCATAAGCTCCTTTGCATAAGACCCACATAATCAAAAACATTTGCTATAAGTAGCTCATATCTTGGATTTTTGTAGGATACAACATGTCCTTCTCATTTGTTAGTGCGTCGAATTCAAAATGCAGCGCAATGCTCAAGGCACCAAAACATACCTTCCTTAACCCACAACGAGAAGAGAAAGAAACGAACACTGTCCTAATGTTTCACATGATAATTATATTCGAAATAAAAAACCACATGTATCGCAACCTCTACAATGGTTGAGCATGAAAAGAAAAAGAAATCGAAAAAAGAAGCGATGAGTAGGAAAATAGAAAGCATTGCTGTTGCAGATGACTCAAGAGCAAGCGAACGAAATTTGTTTACAAGCAAACGAAATTCGGAGACAGAGCTAGAATCACGATCGACGTACCTAATGTAGCGATAGTGACTCCTGCAATATTCAATTCAGAGATCTTTTATGGCCATCTACTTGCTGTTTCGGCAGTCGGAACAACCGGGAGTTCCACAATGTCGGTGACTCGATGACCTCGAGAGGAGTCCAACTGATAGAAATTCTAATTACAAACCTCCTTATAAGGTATATCAGCTAGAGCTGTAATTTTTTCTTTTTCTGACGCCAGTAATTTATAAAAGACATTCTGATTGGAGCCTCGGCTGAACTTCTTTTGAAAAAAAAATATATATATATAAAAATAAAAGATATTCTGATTTAATACCCTTAATTTTCACGGGAATTTTTAATATCAACCATGGAAAAACGCAAGCCGAAAAGCATACTCCGTGTAAAATACGTCCTCGAAGGCCAAGACGGCCATCAAAATGCATCCACGACTCATCTTGTTGATCATAATGGGTGACCAAAGCATTTTGAGGACCATTTACCTTTTGAAGACCATTTATCTTGGAGTATCTCCATTCATGGCGACCCACTTCTGAGGCAACACAAAAATTGGATGACCTTCTTCTAGGGTCGCCTACTAAAGCAACCTCCTTGGGAAACTACCATAATCATTCGGGGACTCCACACGCATCCACTCAGGCATCTACTCCATCACTTATTGTCCTTATCCTCGTATTTTTGGTGTTATTGTGTCCATGATTCATAATGACACTTATCTTCTGCCCCACCTTCGAGCAACACCTTAACCTAACACCTTATCTCCTCTTCATTACCATGTAGACGACTCCTCCTTTTAGGCCAAAGCACAAAATTGGAGCGTAGCAGCACATTTTATACATTGGGTAACCTCTCCTCTAAGGGTGAGGAACACTCCTTAGAGGTGACACTTCCTTCTTGTGAGCAACACCTTCCTTTGGACAATACCCCTTCTTCTGTGGCACATGCGATACCTCTTCTTGTGGTGACACATTCCTTTGGGGAACACCTATTTGTAGTCTACACCTCAATGAGCTTTCCAATTGGTACCTCTTCCTCTACTCAACAAGTTGTTCATGCAACCCTTTTTCTTTGTGCACATTCCATAAAGGCATTTCCTCCTTCCTCAAAAGTAACTTGTATATTTTTTTTTCTTCATTATGCATGCACCGAATGGCTCTTTCCTCCCAATAGAAGAGAGCCAAGAAAATTTAGCTTCCATCACCCACAATCAATTGGTTATTCACATGATCCACATGCTCTAGAGACCACCATTGCCTTTGACAATGAAGAACAAATAGACAACATATATTGCAAAGAGAGTAGAGAAGGTGGAGAAGAGGGTGGAGACTGAAGTGAAGAAGGTGAAGAAGGTGGGGACCATGCCAATCAAGAACAAGGAAACCATATTCGTATCGAGGAAGTTGTTATTTCCTCACATTCCACATGTTTCATTAAAGATTTTGAAGAAGATTCAAGTGACATGTCCTATCATGCCCAAGAAAGCAAAAAAAAAAGCTAAGACAAATCTAATAGATCACCAATTCAAATAGACAGATAGAGGAAAGCAAAAACATCCAAGAAATCAAAGCATACTACTAAATTACAACTTGAGGTACATGAGGACCTAAGATTCCGAATTGATCCAACAATATCATATTCTCTCCGATATCATGAGAAGCTTCAAAAATGGGCCTATAGTGATTTTTCAATGCATAGATGCCTCCAATATCTGCAGATTTGTCTCAAATAAGAACAAAAATTCTTATCCTAATTACAAAATTTCTCACCTTCTAGTGTACCTCGGATTGTCATTATATTATATTTGAGCATAAGACTCAATAAAAAACTATAGCACTTCTTATATGATCCCTTTGCATCCCACATCAAGAAAGTGCCATTTAATTCATGGCAAGGCTATTTTGGGAAATTATAGGTCGCTCTTTTATTTCACCATTATTTATCTTATCATTTCGAACCTTTGATCTCATAACATGCCTCTCAGTTGTAACCCTTTTGATCTTGTAGTTCACATAGGTATTTTTCGCCATTCAATCTAATTAGCCTCTTATGTCATATGACATTTTGGCCTCATAGGTCAATTGCCTCTTTAGCTATGTGTGGTTGAGTGTGATCTATCTTTTGTGGGGCACCCCAAGCGGCATCCCTAAGGGTGACCTCCCTATGGAAACACGCCCCAAAGGGTGGTCACCCAAGGGAACCTCCCTAAGAGAAGAGGGTGAGAGAGAGATGCATCCATGGCTATGCATGCTTGCAGGTAGAATTCAGTTCAATGTGTGGATGTTCCTTTAATTGTTCCTCTTACTATGGTTGCACAGGAATCATCTTGTTCAAATACCAATGTGGAAGAGGCTCAAATGCTCTCATGGACCCCTCTTGTTTTGCTACACCGAGCAAAAACTCATGAAGAAGATGTTGATGAGGTAAGACTCAATCCACATCAAGATGCATGTTCTTTTCTTCCCAACCACATGCCCCCTCAAATAATAGTGAATATCTTTCTCTCTCTCTCTCTCTCTCTCTCTCTCTCTCTCTCTCTCTCTCTCTCTCTCTCTCTCTCTCTCTCTCTCTCTCTCTCTCTCTCTCTCTCTCTCTATCCATGTGTGATATCCATGTGGATGTCCACATGCTTCCACTTAGCACTCATGTGCATGCTCTCAATTAGGAAGAGGGTCCTACCTCTCCTATGTAACAATTTGCATCCAATAAAATGTTCAAACTCCTCATCTTTAAATATTCCAGGCATGTCTACAAGATCCTTGATTGGTTATTCTCTAACAATCATTACTCCCATTTTCTCTTTTTTTATTTTCTCTTCTTTTTCTATGACTTTGCATAGCCATAAGTTTGTCTTCACTCATGTAATGACACCCTTATATAGCCATAAGTTTTTCTTCACTTATGCAATGACACCTTTACATAGACATAAGTTGTTGTTATCTTATAGTGGGGGTAAATCTTTAAAGGTGATCACTATTTCTATTTGTACCTAAATGTTGGAGGTGAATGTAATTGCTACCTTAGTCCTATGTTACCTTTAACTAGTGCATGAAAGATCTTCCTAATATCATTTCATAATTGCTCATTCTTACCACATAGCTATCAAGGATCACATGATGCATGGTACACAAAAAAAATTGCATTATTTATGTAGGTTAGAGACTTTCTATATATAGATGTAGTTTTTTCATACATATACGAAGAGTCTTCCAAAGAAAATCCACAAGAGAAGAGCAATACGGGATTGTGATCTTGTAGTTTTGTTCATTGTAAACTTGATGTAAAGTGGTACATGAAGGGGCACTATAAAAAGGCCAAGTCCCTTGTTAAAGACCAAGAATCTGGAGATTATTTGTTGAGGGTGATTGGATGATTGATGGTTCATTTTGATGTGCGATAACAAAAACAAGGAATGTGATAAAAGTGTGGAAGTAAAAGGGGATGAGTGACTAAAGAGTAGAAGGGAGAAGAGAAGAGCAAAGAAATAATTTCATATGTCTATGTAGCTAAAAAGGAGTCCATACATGTTTTTAGTTTCCTCAATACAAGCCATTTTTATCTTTATTTTAGTGTTCAATCAGTTTTATCTTTATTTTATCTTTATCTCAGTTTTATCTTAGTGTTCAACTAGTTTTATCTTACTGTTCAACCAGTTTTATCTTACTATTCAACCAATTTTATCTTTATCTTAGTTTTATCTTAGTGTCCAAGTGATACGAAATTGTTTTCAATATTGGCTTAGACGTTAGTTGTAATATGGTATATGAGCTAAAGTTAATGCAAGTGATTTTCATTTGTGATGTATATATTCTGCTACTCTACTATTTCTTCTACTATACTTTGTGCATTCTTTGTTTGAATATGTAGTCTCTACGTAGTGAATTTTATGTATGACAAGTATAACATCACACTCAATGTTGGATCGTTAGATTATGCACATACACACTCATGTAATGAATTTGTTAGAATAATTTACCAAGGCAAGAGTTTCTATTCATGTCTGATTTTCCTACATTGTGGTTGAAGGGGACCAACACATGCTCAACTTCTTATCTTGCATTTGCAGTCAAGACCTAAAATTGCAAATTCCTACAAAGTTAATGTTATAAAGTAATTAGGCTATGACATGAGCATCTCACAAGTTCAAACATGTTTGAAATTGTACATCATTTATCCATTCTCGTGTAGAGCCAAATTCTTGATATTAGATATGCTCTCTAGAACACACAGGAAATTTGCCCTAGTGGTTAAGTCAAGTGGATGGGAAGGAGTCTTAAGTTCAAGTCCTAGGAGAGTCATGGGAAAGTATTTTTCCCCAAGAGCTCTACATCCTTCTAAAGGCATCCACTTGAGTTTATTCCAATTAACTCGGACACTTCGAGCACATGTAGTTACATGGTTGAGACTTGGATGGATAAAATCAACCTGCCAAATAGGGTACTTCCTCAGAGAGAGCTATATATAGAGGAGTAAGGTTGGGAGGAGAGTCATCTCTCTAGCGCGTGGTGGTCCTAATGATCTAGTTCTCTACACTAGTATAAGATCTCTTGTTGAGAATTCTTAGAGACCTTGCTCATTTTGTTCCTCTCCAAGATTTCATGTAGATTTTTTTTCTCGCACATAGGTGATCTCTTTATTCTTGATCTTAGTCTCATTCTTGTTCAATGTGAAACCTCACATTTAGCTTGTATATCCTCCTCTGGTGTGTTGCAAGGCAAAAGAGAAGGGTTCAAGGACTATCCGAGGGCAAGGTTTGAACTCTCACCACCCTAAATAGAGATACCTTTCCTATCCATAACAACATGCACCTAAGTCCTTTTTGAATTGTAGATAACACCTCTTTTCCAAATAAGAGATGAGAAGCAAATTCTTACAATCCTCCTCAACGACACATGCAAGGCACCAAACAAGTTTTGGATATGTGACCTCATGGGACAATGGACCATAATCGATCCAAGCATAGTAGTAGTTTTGTGTTTCTACAAATTGTACTTAAGCTCTTCTTTAATGTTCTATTTGGGTGTAGCTCCTGTTTCTTCTTCTCATGGAGTGTGTGAAAAAATTATTTAGATTGTAATTGATCAAAGAGGAAATCCAAACCCTCACAGTTATGGATGAAGGTGAATGAGCTAACCTCAATAACCATCAGATTTTCATGTACCATCCTTGTTCTTCAAAATTTATTTGAAACATTCTGAGCTCAAAGAAAAACTTCCATATCATCAGCAAAAGGGAATAGTATCCATTTGGATTTGAGCTCATGACATCGATGATGAATAGTGCCTCTGTAAGGAGAGGAAGGAGGACCTTCTTTGCTCTCTCTTTTCCCACATTTTGTTGAAGAAGAAGAGGCTTAAGCCGATATCACATCCTTTGTCTCGTGTTAGAGGATCTCATATCCTGTGGGATTTTTTCCAATGCCTCTTAACCCATATGAATTCAAAAGACTTTTATTTTCTACAATAGTTTAAGATTGTTTTCTTCTTATTTCCTTCCATAAATGACACGAGAAAAGCACAAGAGGAGATTATTTTGAAATGGTATCTCAAGCACATGGGTATGGAAACAAAAGAAGGCTCTTGATACTTATCTTGGTATGAAGCTAAGTATTTTAATACTTATCTTGATATGAAGCTAAGTATTTTTAAGTTATGAATTATTTCCATATTTATTTGCCATAGCTTTTTCATTATTTTTGCATAGACTCGTCATTAAAGTATAGGTTCAAACTTCATATTTGGTATGATCAAATGAAAGCTAGTCCCTAAGAGTTACTAGGAAAACATAGATATAGTGAAAGGAAATCAAGTATGATGAGTACATGCATTTTATCTTTCATGCATGGAAAAGAATGACTGTATATGCATTTATCTTTACAAAAAGAATGGATTTCATGCACAATTTTACGTTCAAAGGTTTCTTTATGCACACTTGAGAAGCTTCTCTTCCATTAGAAAAAGGATCAAGATGCACAAATAATGTGCATATTCATGTTCTTTGTTAAAATGGAAGAAAAAGTATATTGTTTTTGCATAAATTTAAGCCAATGCATGAATAGCAAGCCAGCTTTTAGGTCTTTTGCCTTAGTATGTGAAAGTAAGTGAATATTGTATGTTTCTAACTAGCTAGCTTACTTTCAAGTTAAGAGCATGAAATTCATGAAAAAATGAAGCTAGATAGTTGCAAAGTTATGTCGGCTATGATTTTGCAAGGTGTTACTTAAGGTACCAATTACTTAATTCCAATTTCTCATTGAGTAAAAAAGTATGTCTTGATTAGTAAAAATTAAGCACTAGTAAGGAACCAATTTAGATATTCAATGATTACTCTAAATATTGGAAATCATTAGAGAACCATTTGAAAAGTTAAAATTAGAAGTTTCAATGAGATATTACATATTTTTGTGTAACCTCTCATTCATCCTAAGTAGGATAGTAACTCATTAGTCTCAAATTTTCATGAGCATTTTGTTTGAGAGCTCTCATTGGATTCTATCCAAGGAAATGGTGGAAATCAAAGACAAATAATTGAATCTAAATACAAAGTGAGTTTTGAAGTTCAACACATGCATGCTTTGTTCATGTTTGCATCTATAGTAATGATGCATAGTGCCAAGGAATCATGAAAACTTTGAAAGCCTCTCTCTTGTGAGAAGAGTTTGGGTGTTTTTTTATGATTTCATTGAAAATATTTGTATCTCAACATGAAATCTAAACAGATTTATCTATAGGTGATGCATTGGCTCCTAAAGAAAAAGTCCTTACATGAAATAGAACAATTTTTCTTATTTTATGAGTTAAACGATTTCTCCTCCTAAGCAATTCCTCCTCCTCATCTCACATCAAGGGTTTGTCCCATTGTTCAACAAGGTATTCCATTTCATCAGCATGCTAACCTAATTAGAAATACACTAGTCAATCATCAAAATTGGAGACATCATCATTGCTCAGAAGATATTCTTCTTTGTTACTAAGTGGATTCACTCCTCACAATAATTATTGGGAATCACTTCCTTACCCATCACCCAAGACTTCCTCATCAATCTTTCTCATCATTCTTTGTGAAAAACACATTAATCACATCAAAAAAGCATGTGATATAGGCTTTTTCATCATCAACGATCAAAAGGATCCAAACTCTTTGTTCATCAAGACCTTACCTTTCATAACTATACAAATATTTTCTTCGAGGGCAAGATCTTCATCACTTCTTGAGTTGATCCAAGCATCTCATTGCACTAAGTGTTGTGAAGTCAACAACTCATATAGAAAACAATTCATTAGAGGCATTAGTGAGCTCATAGAGTTTCCTTGGCCCTAAAGAACCACTAGCCTCATTGAAGAATGCGCATATAGGATTGAAACATTGCATAACATTTTGACTTGCTAGGAAAACATGGAGGATAAAAGAAGACCATTGGGAAGCATATTTGAAATCAAGATAATTCTCAAAATTCAATTGAAGAAGGTAAGATCATGCTTCCCACATCATGGTCTATTGTTTTTAAATGAAGGAAGTAAGAGTGAATTTCCATTGAGTACGTGGGAGACCTTTGGGAAACATTTCAAAGGGTAATTCGGTTGTTAGGGGACAGTCTTTGTGGGGAGGGGGTCTATCTTGGGAACTTGGTTGATAAATTCAAATATAATCATTCATCAATTGAGCGCAACGTAGGTGCCAATTGCTTCTTTATCTCAATTTGATAGAACATGTGCCATAAACCAAGAGAGACTAGGATTCTAGCACCATCTAATCACCTATCTTAGCCTAACCTATCCACAAGTCCACTAGAAATTGCCCCATAGTGTCTCACATAGAGGAGATCAATTGAAGCTATACTTGAATTCATAGAAAGTAGTTTGAGATCTTGAGTTCCTCATTGTCGTAGGAAAAATATTGAAGTCAAAGGTGAACATTAGTTTGCCTAAGGAATTAAGAGAGAATCCCTTTTCCAACATTCGAAAGTAAAATCTTTTAGAATCCTTTGGACCATCATTTAGATTGGGAATCCCAAACCTTGACAATGTCTATCAAAATTCATCATTTTTTTAGTGGAAGTTATCCCAGTAGTGGACGTTAAAATGTCCAAGGGCAATTGAATTGTCTAGACCTTTAGTGACCCCAATGGAGAGTGAATTTTGAGCAAAATGAAGTAGTGTGCTCATTTAACATACCTAATGCCATTTTACATGACCCAATCATTTGGAAGAAAAATGATCCTAAAAAGTGACTTGTTATCTTGATTCTGAGACACACATGTTGATATATTTAGGTAGTGATGTGTGTGAACACACTAGGACAATCAGGGCACTTTTTTCCCTCTTTAAGAGGTTTTTTTTCCCCAGCTTGTATATACGCCTATTGCCCTAACGAGTTACTTATCTTTGTACATTCTAATGGTAATACATTCAGTATTGTGTGTTGTGCTCCAAGCTTCTTCTTCTTACTTGTGTTGTTCGTGTGCTTCCATAGACCTCAAACTCCAATAATTGGTATCAGAGCAAGTCATTGCTTCATCTAGGGTGTTGTTGACACCCCTCCATCACAATCTCAGAATCACATGAAATTTGGTGAGCATACTCAGGGTGATTAGGAGATAAAAATAGCTTCGCTATGTGGTGTTGAAATCACGATCTAAGCTCGTTTTATACCACTTTATACCAGGTAAGGAATGAAGCTCGTGTTGCTTACCTCCGACAACAGTTGGAGAGTGAGCACATGAATGAAGGTGATTCCATGGATAATTTTTTGATGAAGATCAAAGATTTGAAAGAACAATTGATTTCTGCTGATGAAGTCTTACCTCACAGTTCACTTGTGGAGATTGTTCTAAATGGTCTTCCCGATTCATATCAGAGTTTTGCTTCTACTCTTTGTTTGATGATGAAAGGCAATCCAAATGCCTTAACATTTGAGGAGTTAGTCTCTCTTCTAATGGAGGAAGATCAGTCTAGGCAAAACATGTCCATTATGTGTGTTGCAGATTAAGCTTTCCTAGCTAGTAAGAAGGGAAAAGATAAATGGAGCTCTTCTACTAGTAAGCAGAAATCTGCTAATTTTGCACAATTAAAGAAGGATGACAGAGATGAAAAGAAAACAAAAAAGAAGAAATTGGTTTGCAAGTAGTGTAAAGTAAATGATCATGTCATAAAGAATTGTTCAAAACTGGCTACAAAAGTGGCAAAGAAAAAAGATGTTGGAATGATTGTTGTAGAGACCTCTACACTGACAACAGAGTCCGCTAATCTAGTGTAGAATGAAGAATGGGTGTTTACTACTGTTTGGAGTTTTGACCCATCTTCTCCTGAATAGTGTAGGTCTGCAGTAGACTCAGATGTTTGGTACTTTGATAGTGGGGCAACCAAACATATTACCTCACTTCACTTCACTTGAGCTTGCTATTGTTTGTAGCATATGTGCACTTGCAGCTCATCATGGTGGGAATGTACATGAGTTGGACATTAAAAATGCATTTCTGAATAGTGATTTGCATGAAGAAGTGTATGTTTTTTACCCCATGGATTTGTGTAGAAAGGGAATGAAAACCAAGTGTGCAGGTTAAAGAAGGCATTATATGGTTTAAAGCAAGCACCACATGCTTGGTATGAAAAGATACATGCCTATCTGATTGCACATGGTTTTGAGAATAGTCCAATTGAAATCACCTTATATGTTAAGCATGCTAATCATGTGCTTCTCATCATTTTTGTGTATGTTGATGACATGATGCTCACTAGTCCTCATGAGAAACATATTGTTGATTTTAACACTGATTTGCATGTCTCATTTGAGATGTCTGATTTGGGGCATTTGCATCATTATTTGGGCATTCAATTTATGCAAGTTGATAGTGGAATATCTTTGTTTCAAACAAAATATATTGACACATTATTGGAGTGTTTTTGGCCTTGAAGACTGTAAACCTATTGCCACTCCTATGGAGACAAGTTTACAATTGAGTCTTCATGATGCTAGAGATGCATATGATGTTATTCTCTATCAACATGCGTTTGGATGCTTGATTTACTTATGCATTACTCGGCCAGATATTCAGTTTGCTATCTCACAGATGAGCAGGTTTATGCATTGCCCAGGTGTCAAGCATGCGCATTCTTTGCTACTTGAGTGGTATCTAGCTATTTGATTGTTTTATCCCAAGGGTGAATCACTATCGCTAGATTTACATGCTTTTTTTGACTCTGACTGGGTTGGTTACTATGACACTCATGTGTACACTAGTGGTTTTTGCTTCATGTTTGGTAGCTCATGTATATCTTGGTTGAGCAAGAAGCAGCCCATTCTGACTACTTCGAGCTGTGAGGCTGAGTATAGGGTAGCTTTCATAGTGACTATTGAGTGTGTGTGGCTTAGATGCCTTATGACTGATTTGGGTGTTGGTCAATCTTCTGCCACCACCATCTTCACTGATGGTCAGAGCGCATTGGCAGTTGCAAGAAACCCTGTATTCCATGCTCGCACTAAGCACATTGAGGTGCATTATCATTATGTTAGAGAGAGGTTCTACTGGAGAGATCAGCTTGGCATATGTGCCCATAGACCTCATCTAACTTGGAAGTTAGGGTTCCACGAATGTCCGGACTCTCACAATGGCTTCTCCTCATAATGGGGGCCTTACAACTTAGAGCTCCATGGATCATTTATGGTCACATGAGGGTGGATTATCGAGCATATATAACCCCCCCCAATGTCCACCCTACGGTGAACTACCTCCTTGGTCCAATCCCAAGCTTTGGAAAGTGCCAAAGAAGTTGCTCTCTCCCAAGAGTCTTGGTGAAGATGTCTTCTCCATTTTCTTCAGTAGGACAATAGCTTAACTCCACAACCTCTTCCTCAATCAACGCACACACATAGTGATATTGAATTTCTATGTGCTTGGTACGTGCATGGAAAATAGGATTTTCGGCGATGACCATGCAACATTGGTTGTCACACTTCAACTTTGTAGCCTCCTGTCCTTGTATTCCTATGTGCCATATGATCCTCCTCAACCATATCGCTTCACATGCTCCAACACATGCAACGTTGTACTCAACTTCAATAGAAGATAATGTTATTGTCGGTTGCTTCTTACTAATCCAAGAGAAAATCCCTGATCCTAACGAAAAGCAATATCCAGAAATTGATTTTATGGTATCAATATCTCTTGCCCAATCTGAGTCATAGTATCCAACCAGAGATTATCCTTCTTCATAAAGAATACCATAATCAGTGGTTCCTTTCACATACCTGAGTATCCGCATGCTTGCCTTCCAATGAGTTTGGCAAGGCTTATTAGAGACCTTACTACTCCAACAACATAAGAGATGTCTGGTCTGCTATTGCACAAGAGACTTCCAACTAATTTCCTGTATCTTCTAATATCCACTGGAGGTGAAGTATCTTGAATAGATAATTTTGTGTTGACCTCCATAGGTGTAGAAATTTCCTTGCAATCCTCCATGTTGAATGCCTTCAATATTTGTCTTGCATACTTTTGTTGAGAGATGAAAATCTTCCTTGGTTCCTTCCAAACTTCAAGACCTAAGCAATAATGCATTAAGCTTAAGTTTGTCATTTCAAATTCTGAACTCAAGACATCTTTTGTTTGTTGAAGAAGAGCATCATCATTTCTTGTAATCACAAGGTCATCTACATAGAGTACCAACACAATTGTCTTCCCTCCTCTCTTTAGAACATACAAGTTAGCATCAGAAGCACATCTTTTGAAACTTACATCCAAGAGATACTTATCTATCCGCTGGTACCATGCTCTAGGAGCTTGTTTTAGCCCATATAATGCCTTCTTCAACTTACATACCTTGTTCTTTGAATGGGGAGCCTCAAACCCTGGTGGTTGAGACACATATACCTCCTCCTTGAGGTCTCCATTCAGAAACGCTGATTTGACATCCATGTGATAAATTGTCCAACACTTATGTGCAGCCAGAGCAAGTACTACTCGGATAGTAGTCATTCTTGCAGTCGGGGCAAATGATTCACAAAAGTCAATGCCTTCAACTTGTGAGTAGCCCTGTGCAACAAGTCTTGCTTTATACTTTTCTAGACTACCATCAGCCTTGTACTTTAACTTCCAGACCCACTTGGTGCCAATGACTTTACTCTTAGGGGGTCGATCCACTAGCTCCCAAGTTCCATTCTTCATGATATTGTTGTATTTTGTTTGCATGGAAGCCCTCCAATTCAGATCGTGGAGTGCCTCTTCCACATTGGTTGGTTCCTTTGCTTCTTCTTGAATGAGATCAACCATCAAGGTTGTGTTTACAATATGGGCTCTTGCTTGTCTTTGTTCCTCTATTCTTTGTGATTGCCTCGATCCATCTCCAACCTATTCTAGTGACTATGGGATGGGGTTTGCAAAATCATGGAGCTGCCTCACCCAACGTGGCAATGGTTGTTCCACTTGGGTGTTGGTAGGTTGGTGACTTTCAAACTCATCATCTAAAAATGATGCATCCTTCTCTTCTGTAGAAGGGATAGCTCTTTGGCCAGGTTCATAGTGGATTGCCCCTTCACCTGATGATAAAGTGGAAGCTCTCTTTTCCTCCTCCACTGCATGTGGCTGCTCCTCCTTAAACACCACATCACGACTCGCCATGATCTTCTTAGCCTGAGGGCCATAAAGCTTATAAGCCTTCTTATCTTTGTTGTACCCTAAGAAGATACATTTGATGCTTTTTGGTTGAAGCTTGTTTCTCTCCCTATGTGGAACATGTACATAACATTCACTTCCAAATACTTTGCAATGGGAAATAGAAGGTTTTTTACCAGTGTAAGCTTCTTGTGGAGTCTTTCCATCAAGTGCCTTTGTGTAGCTTCGATTCAAGATATAGACAACAGTGTTGATAGCCTTTGCCCAAAATTGATTAGGCAAACCCTTTCCTTTCAACATGCACCTTGGCATCTCCATGATGGTTCGATTCCGACGTTCTGCAACATCGTTCTATTGAGGCCTATGTGCCACTATGAGTTGATGCTTGATTCCCTTGCTCTTGTAGAAATCTTCAAACTCTGTTGATGTAAACTCACCAGCACCATTTGTACAAAATTTCTTCATATTCTTCCTTGTTTCAATTTCATCAAGCTGAAGCCATTCTTTAAACTTACCAAAAGCTTGAGCCTTATCGCGAAGGAAGTACACCCACATCTTCCTGCTATAGTCATCGACAGGTAACATGAAGTAGGAAGATCTACCCAAGGCTTATGTATGCATTTTTCCGCACAAGTCAGCATGAACCAACTCTAGAGGATAGCTTTCCTTGTTCTTGCTTTATTGTAGAAATGTATTCCTGTGTTGCTTGCCCATCATGCAAGCTTCACATGGTTCCTTCATTTTTGCAATCGGTGGTAGGTGTGCAACCATACCCCTCCGATGCATCTCGTTCAATACAGGGTATCCAATGTGTCTGAACTCTCATGCCATAGCTTACTTGTGCCCACATTTGTAGTGGCTGAAAGAGCACACAACTCATATAGGTCGTTCCTCCTTATGCAAGTCCCAACAATGTTGTTGTCACTGTCATAATCTTAGTTCCTGTCTACGAAAAGATACTAGATGACCTTGATCAGTCATAGAAGCTACTGAAAGTAGATTTTGTTTTATTTGTGGAACATACAACCCATTTGAAAGCTTTTTGATATTGCCATTGGTGTTAATGAAAGAAACCCTACCTTCACCCTCTGCAAGACATCTTGCATTGTTCCCTAGCTTTATTGTGTTGGGTTCCTTTAGAGGCTGTAAGGAATTGTAAAGGTTTTCTCTGCTCGTCATGTGATGAGATGCACCACTGTCCAACACCCAAGAGTCATCTGTTGGCAGAATCCTTGCCCTTGCCACCTTTTGAAGATCCACTCTTCTCTTCTGCCTTCTTGATGCGATAGTCTTGGATTCTGTGTCCTTTCTTCTTGCAGTGGAAACACTCTCCTTTGAACTTCTTTTTGCCATTCTTCTTTTTATCTCCATCCTTTGAAGATTCCGCTTTTCCTCCTTTGGCATTTGCTGTGAATCTAACATCTCCTTTGCTGCCACCACTCCTTGCCTTGAGTTGGAGCTCCTCCTCCATGAGTAAGGTAGTGAATTCTTCAAAAGTTAGTGGTTGTTGTTTGATTTGAGTATTAAGAGCAGTTACCAAACCATCAAACTTAGGTGGATAGATTCAAAGACAATGCCGAGCTAGCTCCTCACTTGACTTTTGAATACCTACTCCCACCATTTGATCTCGTAGATTCTTTATGCGAGTGATAAAGACCTCTGCAGTCTCCCCATCAGCAAACCGTTATGCTCCCAGTTGATTCTCCAACTTCTGAATCTGTGTCTGCTTATGAGTTTCATATTGATTTCTCAATATGTTCCATGCTTCACATGCCTTCGTAGTATGCTGAATGAGAGTCAAAACACTATCAAAAGTACTTGTCACTAGAGCATAGCTTGATTTGGAACACAACATTTGAAATAATTAGCTATAGACTTGTGTAAAAATTTTAATTTTGTCTTGGATGTTGTAAGATGTATGATCTTTCCCTAGTGATTTCAAATTCACATGAAATTTAGTAAGACATTAGGGCAAGGATGGCTCAATTAAGATTCATATATTATCAATTGAAATCATAAATGCATGCACAATTCAGATTCATTGAATAACAAAATGGATTTTGATTGGAAAAAATGTTTGCATCGGAGGAATTATATGGCATGCCATTAAATTTTGAACAAGTTGGCCCATCTGATCGGGATTATCAAACAATTTTGTAGTTCTAAAATTATGATTTCCTATAGATCATTATGAAAACAGTTAAGTCTTTTTAGGCTTCAAAATCCTAACTGCTTGACCATTTCTATCTTGCCTATAGACAAAATTATGACGAGCACTATGGAGATAAAGAAGGTAGAGTTTATTTGCTTTTGCTTGAGAACGACAAAGGTTAAATAGTTAGAACCTTCACATCTAGTGATGATCAAGAGGAACCCAACTTAGGGGTAACACAATATTTGCAAACATTGCCAGGCTTAGATCACTCCCATTTGACATTTCTTGGAAGGCAATGTATGTAGAAAATTGCACAAATAGAAATTTTTGGATGAATAATTCTAGGTTTCCACCCATAAATTTTTGAGTCATTTTCTACAAAATCACAACACTATGTTCCCTATTATGCCCTCTAAGTACATGGATGAAGTTGCAAACACATATTGGGAAGTTGCAAAAACATATTGGGAAGTGCCTTCAAATGTGAGGAGTGAAGTCTCAACCTCTACAAGTGATTCACCCATGTTTAGTTGAATAGATGGCTAACTTGGTAGTAAAAAAAGTTGCAATGGAGCAAACAAATTCACCTTACCCACAGAGAATACAACATCTAAGGAGATGTAAGGATTATAATGGTCATCATCCCACATACACGTGTAATGAATGTCAAAATATTAGCCAATGGAAAAAAGATGTGATATTGAAGAAATGGCATATTATTTGTCACATTGTTGAGAATTGGCAGTGTGAGTCACTCCTTAGGAAAATAGTATTAGTAAATCTCTCATGCCACTACATTATGGGTATAAGAGGTTTACATTTATAGGGGGTAAAAGAGAGAGTCATGTGTGACTCCTTATTGAGTAGATATGAGCTTGGTGGTCAGGTGGTTCAAAACAGGCATCTCTTACGGGGAGCACATGAAGCCTCAACGAGCCGAAATCCAATTACAAGAATGCTTTTTTGCTTGCGTGGATATGTACGACTGCTGAAGTGTCCGGCGAGGCAATGGGTGACCCGAATGGATTGGCACCTTTGGGTGCTAGTCCATTCGGGTCACCCAAAAGTTAAAAAAAGAATAGATTACATATATGATTACCAGATCATTTTCTCTCTCCTCTTCACATGATGCCAAGCATATGTTTCTCTCTCAAGATTTTTCACATTGATTGTCTCCTCATGAGTCATGCTCTGCCTAGCATGCATTTCTCTCTTATCATTTGTGATATTAGAGATTCCTTTGTGTATGAAAATCTCACATAGTAGATAGAACATAAAAAATGTCTCATGTACTAAACAAAAAAAAAAACTTAATCTCTCAATATAGAAATATATAGAGAGATATTCAAACTTCTAAGATATAAACTTGCTATGAGTCAAATACTTGATGACTCAAGCTTTTAACTTTGCAAAGATCTGTTTCAATAAGGTATTAAAGCATTTTTATTATCTTTAAGAGAAATAAATTGGATTCTCAAAAAGATTCATAGAGTTAATCTAGACATCATCCAACCACAAGATACTAGTGTGTTATCCAACATCACTATGTTGACCCACTGAGGTTCTATTGATGAGTTTTTACTCAAATAATGCTTCACATGAGCTAAGTTCATCCCTATATTCAATCTTTTATAACTGTTTACTATGAATGCAATTCTTGAGCATTGCTTTGGGTCAAAGGATTGAATTTGCCAAGTTACACTAGCAACTTGTAGCTTGACTTAGTCAATCTATTCCTTAGTTGAAAGATTCTGTTCAAAGTCAAAGTCTTACTCTTTCAGAAATTTATCAAATATTTCTGAATTATCAACACTTTAGGTTGAAGTGTTTCAAGAAGATCTTGGAAGTTACTTACTTTGTATCTTCTTATGAACTTGATCTTGAAGTATCTTGAGATCATACTTTTATCCTCCTCGAATTAAAACTTATCCTTGGAAGTTTTAATTCCCTTGAAGATCAAATCTAACTTCAAGATTTATTCTAGGACTAAAACATAATTATCATCCCATGAGCGATGCCCCATACCATCTTTCCTATATCAATCTGAGTATAAAATATGGTGTCCCATACCACCTTATTTTATATTCACATTAATGTGTATAGTCTAAACATCTCTTGATAGAGTATCTTCTTGCTTCAATTCTCTAAAAGAATTTTGAAGTTTGACGCATTACCTCTAACTTGATATTCTAGGTTTTGATCCCTTCACATGATCATCTCATGATCTTGTGCTTTTCTTTGGGAACTTGAAACCCAATTGATAGAATATTGATTTTGCTTTGCTCAAGTTTTCAAACAAAAACCTCTTAGAATTCCAAGTACTCAAATTACCTCAATTCAAGTCAGATTGGTTATGCTGGACCAATTTGTGGTGACAAGAGTGGTTTACTACTTGTCTTTAGATTCCTTTTTAACAAAAGCTTTTAAGCAGCTACCTCAGGGACTTTATAGGAATCTCTCTACTATTTAAGTCTAAGCATCCACTCATGCTTTTGGATTTCACCTTTAAGAAATCCCTTTAAGGATAGGTAAACTTTACGTTGTACCTTCCACAGACTAATTACCGTTGACACGGTTGCAAACTACATACTTGGAATGTTTTCGCTCTGTTAAAACTTAGAACAACTTAATCTTTTCACACTTTCCATTGATAAATGGACCTTGAGTGAAAATTTCCAGAAGGAATTTCATTTCCAATACTAGAGCAAACTTCAAAGTAGTTCCAATCACAAGTTCTTCACAAAACTTGCCAAGTTTAATCAAACCTAGTTGATCTTGCGAGAGAATACAAAATCAGTCTTTAAGTTTAAGATATCTTGAACTATTGAAAGCATCTTTGCTTACCCATGGGATTTGAGAGATCTTTCCCAAACACAAATCCAAGCATGTACTAATTCCTTTTAGATTCTAAAGCTAGAATCTTCGATACACCTCCATGTGATATTAACCATTGGACTTTTAAATACCACTTCTAATGATTTGGGACTTCTAGGGAACTACTTGTTGTCAAAAGAGTTTGAAGAATTTCATTCTCACTACTTGAGAGAATGTTATTCTTCAAGGACTTGAGATTCATTCTAGGGAATCAAATAACATGAGCAAATGATTCATCTTGGAATCTTTTGCAATCTTGAAAGGATATTTGGAAGAAATCCTTAAACTTTCATACAATATCCATGAGGTTTACTGATTCATTTGTGTTCATTTCCCAATACTTCTATGTTCGTTTAGCTTTCATTGAATTTTTGGTGTTTGCATAATCAAAATGAAGACTACTAGCATGCTTCAATAAAATTTAGATGCAAGCTACATGAAATCGATGAATAAAGCAAGTATTGAAATGAAAACATCAACTTAGAAAATACTTATCTCCCAGTTAACTACGTCCTTCCATTGATCCTCTGGAAGAGCCATTCTTCATCCTTTGGTCCATGAGGAAGAATTACATATTCCTCCTTGAAGACCATTGATTCCTCTTCTATGGTTGTTCCTTTTGATAAATTTGAGACTTTAGCTTGGAAAGCTGTTTTCTTTGTATTTCATTGTTAGTTGTGTGCTCACTTCTTTGAATATCTCCTTGATATAGTCTTCTTGGGACTTCTATCTTTATGAGCTTTCAACTCTCTCCAACTGGTCTTTCCCCCTCAAACTTTGCTTCTTAAGATTGCTCACCAAGATCTAATACCCTCTTCTTTTACTTTGATTTCATCCTCAACGAAAAAACTATGGTGAAGTGGTTCATATTGACATGATAAAAACAAGCATTAGGAAGCCGCTTCGAACTCCAAGGTTTGTTGTATCACCTACTCATGACACTCACTTCAATTAAATTTTTTTATAAGAACCTTGAGATATATATTTCCAACAGTACCATAAACTTCCACTCAAAGGTATCTCTTTGAGGCCTTTTCCCATAAGCTTTCCTAATAGCTCCATAATGACATTTGGAAATCCACATAAATGATAGGGGAACCCCATAGTTCCAATCAGATCGAGGAACTAATATGCTTTTCCTTCATGACTGAGAAGCCTCACAAGCACTTGAAACGGACGATGAGTAAAAAATACAAGATTTTTAAAAAGTTAAGATCAAATAAGTCAGGACAAAACCCCTCCCCACTCCTCCCTCCAAAAACCAACAACCAAAAAAAATTATAGCGCTACAAATGTTTATCAACAAATGTTGTGCTCCACTTGATACCATATACAATTTTTTTAAAATTAGTATGTGTCAGATTTTCGACATAGAAATGATATAGCAAAGCATGATCAATATTTCTGATAAAGGATTTTTATTATCTATATAACATAAATATAAATACATAATCCAAAATTCCCCATCTTACTTATCGAAAGTTCTAAAGCAGGGTTTCCTCTTGAATTAATCAAATTTAAAAGAAAAAAGGATGCAAAAACACAAGATTATCTAATGAGATCCATACATAGCGTATAAAGATGCAAGGCAAGAGCATCATGTTGACTAGACTATAATGCAAATCATAATAAAGCAAACAAGGAGAGAGATGGTGATATCAGTATGCCAGAAAGAATATAAACTCATAGCCTATATTATTTTTTCTTATTCATACAAATAAATGCAACATTCTGAGAGCTAAGGAGATTAGAGTTACACATAAGCTTGATCATTGAATGTCAAAATTGGCTCATTTTCTAGGAATATTGACAATTATTGAAGTTGAAAATATTAGAGTTTGAGGTCTGCATAAGCACACAAGAAGCACAAGGAAGAATAAGAAGCTTGGAGCACATGACAACACTGAATGAATTACCAAGTGAATGTACAAGAATAACTAAACCTTTAACATTGTATGTGTATATACAAGCCGAAGGAAAAAAAAACCTCCTTAAGAGGGTAAAAAGTACCTCAGAGGTCCTAAGACTGTTCACGCGCACGACTACCAAAATATATCAACAAATCCCCCTTGGAAGTGATTGGGTGAACAAAGAGCTAGTACTCATGTATAAGGAAGTGCCAAACTATGTGGAAAGAGATCAATCCACAAAAGGAACTAACCCCAAGGCTTTGTGAAAAGCTTCAAACTTCTCCCTAGATAGAGCCTCTGTGAAAAGGTATGCAACATTATTCTGTGTGGGCACATGCCAAACTGACCTCTCCAATAGAGGACCTATCCATGACATAATGATAATGCACCTCAATGTGCTTTGTGCAAGCATGGAACACAAGGTTCCTCGCAACAGCCAATGCTCTCTAACTTTTAGTGAAGATGGTGGTGGTAGAATATTGACCAACACCCAAATGAGCCAAAAGGTGTTTGATACATGCAACTCGACAATTGTTTTGAAAGCTTCCCTATACTCAACTTCACAACTAGAAGTGGCCACAATAGGCTGCTTCTTGCTCAACCAATATATGAATGAGCTACCAAGCATGAAGTAAGAACCACTGGTGGACACATGAGTGTCATAACAACTAGCCCAGTCAGAGTCAAAAAGAACATGTAAATCTGACAATAATGATCCCCCCTTTTGAGAAAACAATCCAACTAGCCAAGTTCCACTCAAATAGCAAAAGATGCGCTTAATTGTCTGCCAATGCTTGACACCTAGGCAATGCATAAACCTTCTCATATGTGAGACAGAAAACTAAATATGAGGGAGAGTTATGCATAAGTAAAGCAAGCATCCAATAACGTGCTCATAGAGAACAACATTAAATGCATCTCTAGCATCATGAAGACTCAACCATAAACCTGTTTCCATAGGTTTGCAATCTTCAAAGCCAAAATTCTTCAATAATGTGTTAATATATTTTGTTTAACACAAAGCTATTCCCCCATCAACTTGCATAAATTGAATGCTCAAGTAATGATGCTAATGCCTCGAATTTGACATCTCAAAAGAGGTATGTAAATCAGCCTTAAATTCAGCAATATGCTTCTCATTAGGACCAATGAGCAACATGTCCTCAACATACACAACAATGATAAAAAGTACATCATCTCAACACTTAACATATAAGTTGTTTTGAGTTGGACTGTTCTCAAAACCATATGCAATCAAGTGGGCATGTATCTTTTCATACCAAGCACGTGGTGCTTCCTTCAAACCATATAATGCCTTTTTCAACTTGCACGTTTTGTTTTCGTGCCTCATCTGCACAAAACCACAAGGCTGAAATACATACACTTCTTCATGTTAGTCACCATTTAGAAATGCAATTTTAATGTCCAACTCCATGATGAGTTCAAAGTCCATAGATGTTATGACCGACAATCATTCAACATGTGGGTGCAAAGATCTCATCAAAATCAATGCCTCTCTTTCCAACATAACCTTTTGCAACAAGCCTAGACTTATACATGTATATTGCTCCATCAGGCTTACGTTTCAGCTTGTATACCCATTTAGTGTCAAAGGTCTTTTTACCTGGAGGAAAATCACACAAAGGCCAAGTATCATTCTTCATAATAGCATATATTTTGATTGCATGGCAACCATCGAAATTTTTGAATTTTATGCTTCAAACAAAAGAAACAGGCTCATTCTTATCACAAAGACTAGAGGAAGCAATTGCATAGCAATTTAATGCAAATGAAGCACTATGAGAGCATGAACAAGTACAATATGACAGAGGTGCATCTATTTTTTAATCTCTCTAAGTCTGCCCCAACCATTTAGGCATAGAATGCATATGCAAGACAACCAAAAACACACAGATGAGCAACAGATGACTTGCAAACATGTAACCTCATATGGAGTGATAGACTGTAGTGCTTTAGTGGGACACCTATTAAGTACATATGTTGCACACATAACAACCTCAAGCTAGAAACTATGTGGTAAAGCCTAACTCTTGACCATACACCTTGCCATCTACATGAGTGCCTTGTTCTGTTGTTCAGCAACTCCATTCTATTGAGATGTATATGACACTCTACAATGATGTTTTATCCCACATTCAACCAAAAATGCATTATTAAAGTTAAAAGACATATATTCCCCCTGGATCAGAACCGAGGGTCCCTATTTTACATGCTGATAGATTTTCAGCCAAAACCAAAAACTGTTTGAAGCATATAAACACTTTGGACTTTGCTTTGAGTGGATATACCCATGTATGCCTTGAAAAATCATCAATGAAAGTCACGAAGTAAAGATAGTTCCCAAAACAAGGTGTCTGCATAGGACCACAAACATCACTATGAATAAGCTACAATTTCTGAGTAGCTCAAACCGAAGCATCTTTTGGGAAGGAGGAATGCTGCCTTTTGCCCAAAATACAGCCTTCACGAACATTTTTCCTGAGTGCATCAAGTTTGTGCTAAGAGGACACCATTTCAAATTTCCACAGGTGTAGCAAACTAGCAAAATTTAGATGACCAAAGCATGCATGCCAAAGCTTTGCATCTGACATAGCCTGAGAATCATGTAGTGCACATGCCGAATCATTCATTGATTTTTCATAGTCTATGAGTTTATACAACCCACGACATAAAATGCCAGAAGCAATATCATGTCGCCATTTGACATAACATGAATTGTACACCTATCGTCAACAAATTTCACAACCAAGCCAAATTTGGCTAATGCAAAAACTGATAATAGATTTTTCTTGATCCTTGGCACAAATAAAGCATCTGATACTGTAAAAAAATACCATCAGCAGTAGTTAGAATGATCTTACCAACTCCCATGATAGGATAAAAGGAGTTGTTGGTGCATGTGACAGTATTTCCTGTAGGGGCAGGCTCAAGTGAAGTGAAGAAACTGTGCTGTGAGGTAATATGTTTGGTTGCCCCACTATCAAAGTACCAAACATCTGAGTCTATTATAGACATACACTACTAATGAGAAGATGGGTCAAAACTACAAATAGTAGTAAACACCCATTCTTCATTTTGAACAAGATTAGCAAACTCTAACTCTATTTTCGGTGTAGAGGTCTCTGCAACAACCATTTCAGGCTCTTTTTTCTTTGCCTCTTTTGCAGCTAGTTTTGGACAAATCTTTATGATATGATCATTTCCTTTACACTACTTACAAAAGAATTTTCACTTTTTTTATTTCTTCTCGTCTTTGTCTTGCTTCTTCAAATATGTAGTATTTGCAAATTTTTGCTTACTATTAGATTAGCTCCATTTACCTTTGCCCTTCTGACTAGCCAGGAAAGCTTGATATGCAACATGCATAATGGACTTGTTCTGCTAGGCTGATCTTCCTGCAACAGAACAGAGACTGACTCCTCAAATATCAAGGCATTTGGATTGCCTTTCATCATCAAACGAAGAGCAGAAGTAAAACTCTGATATGAATCAGGAAGACCATTCACAACCATCTGCACAAGTGAACTATCTAGTATAATTTCATCAGTAGAAATCAATTGTTCCTTCAATTCTTTGATATTTGTGAGAAAATTGTCCATATAATCACCTTCATTCATATGCTCACTTTCCAGTTGTTTTTTGAGGGAAGCAACACGAGCCTCATTCCTAACCTAGTACAATTTGGTAAGTGTATCCCAAGCATCCTTAGCTATTCTGCAAGAGTGAATATGAGGAATAATGGCATGCTTGATAGACAAGGCTATCAATGCATGTGTGTAGCTCAAGTGTGAGTACCACCTCCTTTACTTTTTGATCCGGGGAGACATGAGGAGGATATGAAGATCGTGACCAATTGTGGTGAGCAAATGTGAGTGACAAGCACTTACATGCACACACACACACGCACATAAGGCAAGGTCAAAGAGAGGAACAATGAAAAGCTCAATTGCACAAGAACTCTCTTACAAAAGCTTCAATCTCCCAAAATCAAAGCTCAATGAACTACTAAAGATCCAACCTCAAAAATGAGCTCTCTAGTTCCTTTTATAGTATTTTGACTAGTTTTGGCCCTGTCCAGACCTAGTGTTTGGGCTGCTTAAAAACTAGGTTCTAGGGCTTATTTGATGGCTCAAACGGAGTATAAATTATGAAAATTTATAGGATGATACTTGTAATACTCCTCAAGCTCAAGGACTTCTTGGCTTGAACAAAATGTAGTTGGAAAATTATGAAATGATATTGACAATGGTTTTTAGTGATCAAAATCACTATTTTTATGGGGATTTCTTCTGAAAATTTGACATACACTTCTTGGAGCTCCCTACATGCTCCCTCTTCTTATGTGTCCACTTTGTTGAAGCATTCCTTTGCCTTGTGCTTGACCTTGAGTGCCAACACTCCCCCCCTCTTGAGTATGTCGTCCGTGACAAACCCTTGTTGTAGTGGGTATTCCATGTGGTACTTTGAGAGGTAGTGTCCACCACGTATTGACAAGAGTTGTGTGTCTTCCAAATTAAGCGAAGTTGGTTGACCTCATCTTCATGTTGTCACACCTAGCCTTGATAGTTTTTTATCCCTTTGTATATACTGCTTCCTTGGATTGTTAACTGCTTAAAAGAGTTGTCCATGTTGATTATGAGTAGTTGTTGGCTTCAAATTTCTTCCAAAGTATTTATGTTGTCCCATTGATGTCCTCTAGATCTTTCAAAGATTATGTTCATGTATTCCTGCCAACCACTCTTAAACCATAATGGATGATGGGTAAGTTTGTTTGTCCATGGGTAGAAGAAAGTATGTGCCTTGTGCACAGCCTTGTAATGTGGCCATATGCATGCTTACTTGGGGAATGCATGGTAAGAACTATGGTGCAAAAAGTTGGGTCTTGAACTGAGTGCTCAAGGGTATGTTGGCAAAGAGGTTTCCTAATCTACCATTATCATAGTGTTGCCAAAGTAGGGGATTCTTACCAATATGAAAGGTCGGTCCATGTTCAGCTCTCCGTGTTGTACTCCCATCATGATGATTGACCATGGTCATCTCTTCCATTGTTTATGGATGTCCTTGTTGATGATTCACTAATGAATTTCTTTGAGTGCATAGTCCTAGTCCTTCTTCTCTCTCTTTTTTTCTTTTTTCCTCTCTCTCTCTTTTTCTTTTTTCTCTTTTTTTCTTTTTTTTATAAGAGCAATGTCACAAAACAAGAAGAAAGATGTTAGTATCAATTACATATGCCAAATCTGTCTCATGTGCCTAGGATTCTCAATTGTGTCTATGCATGGCCATGTAATGTGGCCCTATATTAATGCATACTTTGGAAATGCATGACCTAAATGATGCAAAAGATGGGGTTGAGAAAATAACACATGGTTTTTTCACATCGAGGCTTTCAATTTTACTTGTAGAAGTTGATTCAATAAATCACTAGTTGGTTGACAAAAAATCAATCCTCCTTATAGGGATCCATTTGAGAACAGTGTTTGACCACACACTAATCACTTTTGGCCTCTTCATCTTGGGATGGTTTCCTAAGTATTGTACCCCTTGTAGCTTGTTCTTTGGTTCTGTGGGGGCTACTAGTGCTTTTGGCTTCCAATCCCATACCCTTGATGATTTTCTTCTTACTATTGCCAAAGAGGTGAGTTGATCTTCTTTGGCTCTTTGTTCTTAGTTTTGACCCTTGCCTTTCCTTGACTTCTTTGTTGAGACTTTACTCGTGTGGGAGAACTTAGGATTTTGTGCATGTAAGAGTTCCTTGGGTACCCAGATGTGTAATCACCCTTGTTGAGCTCCAACTAATTTCTTAGGCACCCAAACTTGTCGAATACCTTGTGGTTGAGCTTGTCCTAGTTGCTTGGTTCTTCATTTGGCATGGTTGGCCTGCCTAGATGGGAATTTTTGTGGCAAGGCTGGTGGTTGCTCTCCTTTTCATACCCAAATATGCTTCATGCCCGAAACTACTTTTTTCTTGAATGTTCTTTGTCTATTTGATACAGCAGTTGTCTTGTACTGTTTTGCTTGTCTCTCTGGTTGAATTATTGTGATTGCATTAGTCTTTGAAAAAGAAGAGATATCCATGTGCTGTCGAGCCTGTTCTTCCATGATTGACTCCTTCTGCATCATAGATCTTTTGACACATACAACATCTTCTTCTCCAAGATCATTCTTAGGGGAATCAAGAGAATGTGCGATACCTAGATTTGTGATCATGCAATTCTCTAATTCTAATGTACATTGTTCATGTACCCAAACTTAAAGAAGTCGACTTCTTAGGTTTAAGTTGACTACATGGTCATAGATCCAATCCTGACCCAAGACAAGTGGTTCCATAAGGTCCTCATCTTCACACACTAGCATTTTGACTATCACTGAGACATCTTGAAGATGCATGGGAAATAACACCTCACCCAAACATGAGGTTTTCACACCTCCCAATCCTATGAGATAGGCTTCTATGGGAGTGATGTTCAATTGTCGATCTTGCTAGTATGAGAATCTAACTACACTAGTTGTTGCACCTGAGTCAATCAAGGCTCTCACAGTCATTACAATATTTCCTTGTCCTACCTCTATGGTCACAAAGGGACCTCGATCGATTATTCGAGAAACAATTACACCCGATGTTTGGCACATGGCCATGTGATATCTTGGGGCATTGGGATTAACATCTAGGCCTTGTGGCCTTAGCTTATTTCTCCTAATGCGCTCTGTAGCCTCGGCCTGTGCTTCTTCTCTAACCCTTAACTCTTCTGCTTTTCGCTTCTTAGCAGTGTTGAGTCTCATTAGCATATCCTCTGTAAGAGGTTCTTGAGACAGCTTGACTCTACATCCACTAATATAGTTTGGCAAAATGTCACCTTCTAGAGTGGCCAATTGAATTGCACTGCTAGTGGAAATTCTATTAATGATCATGGGTCCATATCCTCATTTTTCCAATTTACGAGCATGCTCCTTTAGTGTGGAAACCAACACTTTTCTTTGCAGCATAGATGCCCGCTACCGCTTGCAGCCTCGTCTCACCTAAGCATTCTAGATCAAATATTCTAGAGGAAAACTCGTGTCCGTTCCACTCGTGTTCTTGTGCTAGTTTTAAAGTCAGTATTAGGAAGTCCAATGGTAGCACAAAATTCTATCTCAAGTCCATTTGAAATGGGGTGGCATTGAGGACCATTTTGTAGGCAATTCGGTAAGCCCAAATGGCATGATGAAGCTGTTTGTTCCAATTAGATCATTCATTATTGACCAATTTTGTAAATACATTACATAGGATATTATTTTTGCTCTCAGCTTGTTCGTTAGCTTGTGGCTGATAGGGGGGAGACTTCTTATGATCACCAAGAATTCTTGGAGAAGGTTTTCAATGATTTCATTCAAGAAGTGCATACCTCTATCACTTACTAACTCTATTGGTAACCCGTATCTGGCAAACAAAGTTTCGAATAAGAATTTAGTCATGGTTTCAACATTGTTCTTTGTCTTAGCTTTGACTTCTACCCACTTTGTAAGGTAATATATGGCAACAATAATGTACTCTACATGGGAGTTTCTAGTTGGGGCTTCAAGAATGCACATCCTCCCATCATTGGCCTCAAAGGCCTCTCATCTTTTCTGATTGGATATTATGCACGTTGGCATGTGTCGCATCTCTTCACATGGGTATGTGCATCCATATGAAGAGTGGGCCACCAAAGTCCTGAGAATAGAATGGTCTTAACTACTCGATCAGGCATGAAGTGTCCACTTGCAACACCGCTATGTGCAATTTCTAAGACTTTCAAATAGTCTAATTCATGAACGCACAATCTTAGGTAAACATCTTCGCCTCTTCAATATAGGTTGTCTCCAACTAAGGCATAGCCCTGAGCCTCTTGCTCCATGCTTCGTTTTCTTGCTAGACTAGCCTTGTTGGGTAGTGTTCCTGATCTCATAAATTATACCTATGGAGCACTCCTTTCTAGAATTAACGACACATGATACAGGGTAACATGCTCCACTGGGGGTCTCTCTTGGCACATTGGAAAATTCTTAATCCATTCATGTATTTCTTTTTCCATACTAGGCCAATACACTTCTAAATGTTTTAGATTCTGCAATGTTCATTGTTTAGAATAGTGATTTCCTAGCAATCCTTCATGGGCTTGTTGCAACCAACTACCATGTTCATCATCCTCGACACAACAAGCTAATACACCATCCATATCTTTTTTGTACATGCTTCTTGCCAATATTTGATAGTTTTGTGATTTTACAATTTCTTCTTTGTTCATTCTCACATTCTCATTTGCGGGTCCAAAGGTTAGGACAAGTACCAACTTATTTGCCCATTTGGGAACAAATTATAAGTTGAACAGATAAGCATCGAGCAATTCATCAAACACTCCTTGCGATGACTCTCCTGAAGGGATGCGAGAAAGGTGATCTTCTCTAAGGTGGGTCCTACCTTTCCGAACAACCACTTCAAAGTCGTATTCCATTCATAATAGGAACCATCTTACTAAACATCATGTACTGCAAGGTTTATTGACCAAATATAACAAAGCTTGATGATCAGTGAAAAACTTGAACTTGTTGGCCAGTAAATAGTATCTAAACTTCTTCATAGCGTATACCATGTCTAAGCCTTCTCTTTTGGTTGTTGTCTAATTTCACTCAACTACATTTAGTTGTCTGCTAGCAAATGTTATAGGCAAATCTAGATTTCCTTCACCTGTGGGTTGTGATATCACACATCCTATTTCATGATTTGATGCATCTACATGGACATGGAATGGTTTATTACAATCAGAAGTGTTCAATATTGGTGTTGTACACAAACATCTCTTCAATTCGTTGAAGGAATTTTTGCATTCATCGTTCCACTCAAAATTTGTCATTAGAGCATAAAGAGGTTTAGCTATGATCGCATACATGTGAATAAACCTGTGGTAATATCCACAATGGCCCATAAAGGCGTGTACCTCTTTAACATTCCTTGGCCTTAGCAACTCTGCTATGGCTCTTACTTTGTCCTCATCTGTTGATATTTTGTTCTTAGAAACAATATGACCTAAGATTTTACCTTGACGCACCATGAACACACACTTTTTTGGGTTCATGCAAACTCAATACTCTCTACACTTGTTGAAGATTTGTCGACGCTATGGGATGTGGTGTCCTCTTTCTTGAAGATTCCCCACTCGGTGGCAAAAGCAGTCTTATATTGATCTTTTGGAGCAATGGCTACTTGGTTGTAACCTGAAAATCCATCAAGGAAGCTATAAACTTCCTTGCACGCAACACGCTCCAATAAATGTTCAGTGATTGGAAGCGGATAGCTATCCCTGATCGTTGCAGCATTAACTTTTTAAGGTTAATACACACTTGCAACTTTTCGTTCTTCTTGGGCACCATTACAATGGGGGACACCCATTCAATATGCTTGATCTCATAGATAAATCCACATTCAATCAACCTATGAATTTCTTCTTTTATTTTTGCAACATAAGTGTCATTATATGTGTAGGGCTTCTGTTTGGTGGGCTTGGCATTAGCCGTCATGGGGATCGTATGAGAGCATGATGGAGAGTGTTAATCTCCAAAGGAACAACCTACTCTTGAAATTAGAGCACCTCTATATCAAGAGTAAGTCAAAACCTTTACCAATTTGGAGGATCAACATTCAATTATAAGGATTCTGGAAAATCTGTGAAAAGGATGATTCTATAGAAAGTCTGCTGCACATATCTTTCTCATTGACTTATCAAATGTGTAAATTTTTTTATAAAACTTTGCACAAGGTGTCACCTAAAGATTGCGCACCTTCTCCGAGTCAAATCACTCCAAAAGATTCAGTAGATTTTGAGAAATCAACTTGACAAGTCACCTATGTCTAAAACTGTACTTCTGAGAAGTCGATTTAGACATCTATAACTTCTAAGACATGGTTCTCCAAGAATAGAACCCGTTTAAGCAAATGCTTTTAGACACAAGTAGCTTACCTTTCAACTTAAAGATTAAGTGCTTATTTGCTCAAAAATTTAAACTGTGGAAGGAGAACTGATCAAAACATTGACTTCGAATTTTGCGCCTGTTTCAGGAACCAGTTAACACTTCTTCACACACAAATGTTCCTACACATAATTCTCTCAGCCTGATCACAATTAGAAGCTAAAAATTTATAAAAAGGTCAATCAACTATGGACTTAGACTTGTACAAAAGCATTTCACAAAAGATCTAACACAGAAGGAGAAAACTCAGAAACATCGGGTGCAATATTTTCTTCATTTCTGAGAATTTTACATCTAGTGATGAGAGAGACTTAACTCACTTCTAGGATGGCTAAAAAACTCATACAACTTCTGATTACTCTATTCTCATGCTCTCTCATACTTGTCCCGACATTTTCCATAGTATTTATAGGCAAATATTTACAAACTTATGACTATTCAAAAGTATAAGTGACCTTTATCTGAACTAATGTACATATGTGTACATATCTTTCAATTCCTGAATGTAAACTTCTTCTATGCTTCAAAACTTGATCTTGTCTTCATTCTTTGACTTCCAAAACTTCAATTGTTGATTGCTCTGCACCAACAGCTCCCCCTAAATCATCAATTGAGGTTTTCTCTATTTTCTTTATGCCTGCCATGTCTTTGAATCTCTATAGCTTTGGTCCATCCAAGCTTTTGGTAAGCATATCAGCTATCTGATCTTTAGTTGAAGTATATATGACTTCAATCTCTTTGTCCATCACCTTCTCTCTTAGAAAGTGATACTGAATCTCAATGTGTTTGGTCCTGGCATGAAAAACAGGGTTAGCAGCTAGATACAATGAACTCATGTTATCTCCATGAATAGTAGGAGTACTCTGAATGATATCAAAACTCTTCATCAGAGTCTTAAGCCATATCACTTCCTTTGCAGCTTCAACCATGCCTTTGTACTCAGCTTTTGTAGATGATAAAGCAACTGTGTGTTGCTTCTTTGAACACCAAGATATTAATTTATCTCCCACATACCACAAGTATCCATATGTTGATCTCCTATCATCAGGATTACCTGCCCAATCTGCATCACTATATTTTTGATGTTTGTATCTGATGTAAAACCATAATACAAACCCTCTTTGAGTGTACCCTTAATGTACCTCAACACTCTTTGACCTGCAATCCAATGTTCTTTTCTAGGACAATGCATGAATTGAGACAAAACCCCAACTGCATATGATAAATAAGGCCTAGTTAATGTAGCACAGATAAGACTACCAACCAAACTCT
Source organism: Ceratopteris richardii (assembly GCA_020310875.1). Classification (NCBI taxonomy): domain Eukaryota; kingdom Viridiplantae; phylum Streptophyta; class Polypodiopsida; order Polypodiales; family Pteridaceae; genus Ceratopteris; species Ceratopteris richardii. The sequence continues at coordinate 15,529,531 of CM035425.1, read as the reverse complement.
TATATAACTTCATATCCTTGAATTCTTCTCCACCATATCTGCTCAATTTGTGATTCACCTCCATTGGAGTAGGTGCTACCCTGCAATCATTCATTTTAAACTTGATTAACAAGTTTCTCAAATACCTTTCTTGAGTCACATACACTCCATGTTGAGTGTATGAAATCTCCATGCCCAAGAAATATGACAAATCTCCCAAATCACTGATTTTAAATTCTTTCTCCATTTGCTTCTTTAGGCTTTGAATGCCTTTCTCATCTGTACCTGTAAGAATTATATCATCAACATATATGCACATGTAAATAAACCCATCATCACTTGCTTTAACAAGCAAGCTACTATCTACCTTAGATACTTGAAATCCAAGTTCTTTCAAGAACTTCACAAGTCTATAATTCCATGCCCTTGGGGCCTGCTTCAACCCATACAAAGCTCTCTTGAGCTTACACACATGGTCTGGATACCTCCCATTTCTGAATCCTTGAGGTTGCTCCATGAAAACATCATCTGAAATGTAACCATTTAAAAAAGCATTTTTCACATCTAATTGACATAATTTCCAACCTTTACATGCAACAATGGCTATGAGTGTCCTGATGGTTGTCATCTTTGCCACAGGACTATAGGTCTTATAATCAATACCATATGTTTGTGCAAACCCTTTGACAACAAGTCTAGCTTTGTACCTAGACACACTTCCATATGCAAGTCTCTTAGTTTTGTAAACCCACTTGCATCCAATGATCTTCTGACTATTTGGTTTAGCAACCAAATCCCGTGTTTGATTCTCCATTAATGCATCATATTCTTCCTGCATAGCTTTCTCCCAATTTTCCTTACCTTTTGCCTCTTCATATGTAGAAGGGTCTTCATCTGCCTTTATCATGTAAGCATAATCTTTGGTAGCCAAAAGAGAATTATCATAGCTATACCTTGTAGGTTGCCACTTGTGTCTTGATGACCTTCTGAGTTCTCCACTTCTTGAGGTTCCCGGTTCTTCACACTCAGGATCAAATCTTGGCATTTCTTCAACTTCAACCTGCACTTCATTATTCTCCTCTTCATCAAGTATCTGAACCTTTGATTTACCGTTCTTTTGACTCACAACTTCTTCATTATCTCTATTAATATTGATAGTACCTGCATACCAAGTACCTTGCTCATCAAATGTAACATCCTTAGATACAATGAATTGCTTTGTAGATGGACTCCACAATCTATAACCCATCTGCTTGTCATCATAACCAATGAACACATACTTTTCAGCTTTAGGTTCCGATTTGTATCTTAATTGTGATGGCACATATGCATATGCTAAACATCCAAATACTTTGCAATGATCTAATGTAGGTCTCTTACCCCACCATGCCTCATATGGTGTCATACCCTGCAAGGCTTTACATGGCAACCTATTGACCAAATAAGTAGCTGTATTTACAGCCTCAACCCACAAATAATTTGGGCAATTTTTCTCCTTCATCATGGATCTTGCAAACTCAACAAGAGTTCTATTCCTCCTTTCTGCTACACCATTTTGTTGAGGAGAGTACCTGCAAGTGATTTCCCTTTTTATACCTGCATTCCACAAGTAATCACTGAATTCATTAGAGAAATACTCTCCCCCTCCATCTGACCTTAGTCTTTTCAATTTATGACCTGTAATTCTCTATGCATATGCATGATAATGTTTAAATGTATTAAACACTTCTGACTTATCTTTGATCACATAGATTGTGATCCACCTGGTAGCATCATCAACATAAATCACATAGTACCTTGATCCATTGATACTGAAATCCTTTGATGGTCCCCACACATCTGTGTGTACCAATTCAAGCTTCTCTGAATACATAAAACCATGCTTGGAGTAAGATTGCTTATGAGCCTTACCTAATTGACATGCCTCACATCTGTATGTCATATGTTGACCTGTAACATTAGGCAATCCAAGCACTGAACCACTGTTAATCATATCTTTGATAACTCTTTCATTGAAGTGTCCAAGCCTCTTGTGCCAAAGATCTAACTCAGAGATCTTATGTCCTCCATAAGTGAACAAGGCATGACCAACATTACATTGAATCTTCAATGTGAACAATCTTCCTTCTTTCTTCCGTGAAACAATTTGTTTATACCCATTGCTAGGGTCTTCCACAAACACTCCTTCATTAGTGAATCTCACTTCATAACCTTTTTCAACAATTTGTCCTACACTTATCAGATTCTTAGGAATTGTAGGAACATACAAGACCTTACTCAATAAGGTGCTACCATCCTTAGCCTTCACTGATCCAATTGACTTCACATTGTGCTTTGTATTGTCACCTGTTTGAACAACATGATTAGATACCTTATTTTCCAAATCAGTCATCAATGCTATGTTACCACTCAGGTGATTGCTACACCCTGAATCAATATAGAAGACTCTTTGGTCTTCACTTTGCCTTTCACAAGTTGCATTCATTATCAATGTTGAATCTTCCTTCTGATCTGAAGCATAATTGTAGTAGGTATTGTTGTATTGTTGACTTTGGAATCCTCTACCTGCATTTCTTCCAAATTAACCCCTACTACCTCTACCTCTGAAATTACCTCATTAGCTAAATGATTTGTCTTACCACAAATCCAGCAAGCTTTGACTCCATCTTTGTTGTTCCTGCCTCTTCCTCTACCTTTGCCACCTACTCTTCCTCTTAGGAAGTTGGCTTGACTAGTTGTGCCTTCATCTTCATTTGCTTGTTGCTTTCCTTTGCTATTTTTCTTCTTATCCTTTGAGTACATTGCATGACCTGTACTCTTGTCACTTTCACCTTTGACATCCTGCTCAAAGGTTAACATATGTCCTAGCAACTGATTTCAGTCAGGAGTAAAATGATCAAGTGATAATTCAGTAGAAAAAATGAATGGCTTCCATTTGTCATCACCTCTCAAACCTGTAAGGATTTGCCTTACCAATTTATCCTCCTCAATGTCTTCATCAACAGCTCCTAATGCATCTGCAATGTCCTTCATTCTGGTTACATAATCTGAGATGGATTGAGAGGCCTTCTTCTTGAATGTAGTAAATTCTGCCCACAAGGATGCCTTCCTAGACTTTGTGGTATTTTGGAAATGCTCCTCCAAAGCATTCCATATATCACTTGCACTTTCAAGACCTCTAATATGAGGTAGCAAGTAGTCATTGACTGCCATATAAATAATGCTCCTAGCTTGAGCATCTCTCTTCATCCAATTCTTCAAATCTGACAATTCCTCCCTATTTGGAACACTAGGATCTCTGAATTGAGGCTTTTCTTCTTCACCTGTAATATAAACTATCAAATCTTTGCTCATTAGATGAGCTTCCATCCTCATTGACCATGCTGGATAGTTCTCTCTATCCAATTTCTCTATCTGAAGAGAATCTCCCATCCTTTCTTTACCTGTGTATTGAATTCTTCAAATTTTATGAATAACAGATGTACCTTTACTTTGAATGACACTCCTTTTGACTTCCTTAATGTCGTATGATCTCCTTCTCAAGCTTTATCTTCAAGCTTTCTCCTTTTGAACCTTTAGATGTTGAATTCTTTGCACCTGAAGCAGTCGGGATCCTCCTTCCTTCAATTCTGATGCTTCCTGCTCTGATACCACTGATGGAGAGTGTTAATCTCCAAAATAACAACCTACTCTTGAAATTAGAGCACCTCTATATCAAGAGTAAGTCAAAACCTTTACCAATTTGGAGGATCAACATTCAATTATAAGGATTCTGGAAAATCTGTGAAAAGGATGATTCTACAAAAAGTCTGCTGCACATATCTTTCTCATTGACTTATCAAATGTGTAAAGTTTTTTATAAAACTTTGCACAAGGTGTCGTCTAAAGATTGCGCACCTTGTCCAAGTGGAACCACTCCAAAAGATTCAATAGATTTTGAGAAATCAACTTGACAAGTCACCTATGTCTAAAATTGTACTTCTGAGAAGTCGATTTAGACATCTATAACTTCTGAGACATGGTTCTCCAAGAATAGAACCCGTTTAATCAAATGCTTTTAGACACAAGTAGCTTACCTTTCAACTTAAAGACTAAGTGCTTACTTGCTCAAAACTTTAAACTGTGGAAGGAGAACTGATCAAAACATTGACTTTGAATTTTGCGCCTGTTTCAGGAACCAGTTAACACTTCTTCACACACAAATGTTCCTACACATAATTCTCTCAGCCTGATCACAATTAGAAGCTAAAAATTTATACAGAGGTCAATCAACTATGGAATTAGACTTGTACAAAAGCATTTCACAAAAGATCTGACACAGAAGGAGAAAACTCAGAAACATCGGGCGCAACATTTTCTTCATTTCTAAGAATTTTACATCTAGTGATGAGAGAGACTTAACTCACTTCTAGGATGGCTAAAAAACTCATACAACTTCTGATTAGTCTATTCTCATGCTCTCTCATACTTGTCCCGACATTTTCCATAGTATTTATAGGCAAATATTTACAAACTTATGACTATTCAAAAGTATAAGTGACCTTTATCTGAACTAATGTACATATGTGTACATATCTTTCAATTCCTGAATGTAAACTTCTTCTATGCTTCAAAACTTGATCTTGTCTTCATTCTTTGACTTCCAAAACTTCAATTGTTGATTGCTCTGCACCAACAGAGCATATTTCTAGATCTACTCCCTTTAGGTCTCTATAGGTCCATGCAAACATGTCCCTATATTCCCTTAATAAAGCTACAAGCTCTACTTCTTCTTCTGCACTCAGGTCTTCTCCTATGTACATACATCACTCTTTGTTCTCTTCAATGGTTACAACTAATTTTTTGGTTTTTTCTTTATTATCATATGCTTCTCCTGTGATGGCCTCTCTCTTAGGCATTCGTACCAAAATTTTTTCAGTCTTCAAATTCATATTTCTTGAAATACTCTGGTACTTCAAACAATGATTCCTCCTCTTCCTGTTTCATTAGTTTTCTTTTCTTTTTCTTTTGTCCACCTTCACTTTCATCCTTTGAATTTATAGTTTTGATGCTTGTGAGAGGTTCTTCTTCTTTTTGGGTAAATACTCCTATGTCTTCTAGATAGTGCTCCTCTAAATTAAACAACTATCCATCACAATGAACTCTAGATCATCATCATTCTCTTCTTCTTCTATGACATCACTAGGGTCACACTCTTCTAACAACGGCTCACACATGAACACAGAGATATCATAACCCTCCTCATCACAATGAGGTGTCCACTATTCTTCATTGACAACAATGTCCATGGTGGCTAAGATTTTTGCCCAAATGGCCTATAATATGGCTATTGGTATTGGTTTTGATACCTACCCTGCTGGTAAGGTTGCTGATAATTTTGTTTGACAATTTGCCTATTGTATGGACAATCTTGAACCATGTGGTTTGTGTATCTTCTCTCAATAGTGCAATATGGAGAATTCATTTCTCTCTCTTTCAGGTCTTTCACCCTCAAGTCATGATCTGTCTTTGCCCACAGTGTGTGCAAAGCTTACCTTAGGTCTCTCTCTGGCCCCTTCCCTCTAGGTTTCATGAGCCTTGGATGATCCTACACCTTGGAGACCTTGGGAAACATTAGATCTTGGTGGGGGGAATCAATTCACCCTACCAAGTGTATGCATGTCTACTAGGTCCTATTACCATGAATACTCTCTCTGATGTGTGTTGTTGTCTAAGTAGACCACTTTGTCTGGGGTATCAAGATCTTTAAATTCATATATCATCATGTTTCCTACTTTCCTAGGCTGACCTTTCTTAAACCTACAAAAATCTTCATCTGTCTCCCTATTCCAGAATAATTCTACACTTTTATTATCTTCAAGAATCTATTCTAGTGTTAGTATTCTAGTTAAGAGTGATTTGCCTCGAGGAGTCTTGGGTTCTCATCCTAAGTCTCCTTGCTCTAGGTCTCCTATCTCATTCTCGAGAATGATATTTCCATGGTAACCACGTACATGGTTCCTTGCTTATCAATGTAAGAACCATCTTCAAATTTGACCACTAGGTGTTCAATTCTGGACGGTTGATCTTGATTTTTGAGTTGGACAACTGATCGCCTCATACCATCCTCATAGATGGATGCACCTAATCGGTTAGTCCTTATATACTTCAACTGTTTCTTATAGGGACCTTCTGGTGTTTGTAGATAGGTAGTGCCTAAGTTACCTACAGGTCTTTCCATGCTAAAGGACATTTTCGAGCTTAGCACATAGGAGGGATAACCACTAAGTTGTTGTGCCCACAATCTAGCTGTTCGATTGACACTAGCTGTGTGTTATAGGAATCATTTGTTTTCGAGCTTAGCACGTAGGAGGGATAACCACTAAGTTGTTGTGCCCATGACCTAGCTGTGTGATTGACACTAGCTTCAGAGGATCTGATGCTTTGTCTATCCCACCCTAGATGTCTACTTGATCTAAGGTTCATAAGCTTTGTCTTCTGGTCCCAATTTTCCCAAGTACAACCATGTTGCAATATTCTTTTGAATCAATTACTTGTTGTTTTATAGATTTCTCTAGTATAATCTTTCCTGATAAATTTTTTCGTTAGGAGTACTTGAGTTTTTCGTACTTTGAGATGTGATGGATCCACTTAAGTTCTTTTCCTTTAGATTTTGTTGCAATAATATCTTAGCTATGCTTTAACTTGAGAATTTAGGGCTTTCTTGGACTTGATTCGTACCTATCACAACCCTAATTAATCAATATCACCAGTTTTATTTAACATAACCTGAGAATTGATTGAGGGGGTTGAGAATGATTCCAACCTCAAGTTGCTCTCCCTTGATTACACTTGGATGCCCCGAACACACATTCCCAACCTTGCAACAAACTTGCCACCTTTCTTTGACTCCCTCGCAAAATCACCAAGCAAAGAATCGCGAATTTCTCAAAATCACTAAGTCCAAGAAATCACGATTTTCTCAAATCCTCTCAATCCAGAGAATTTGGATTTTCTCAAATTTTACCAAGGTCGGAGAATTGAGACTGTCTCCAAATCCACAATTCCAGAGAATCGTGATTTTCTCAAAATGCTAAATTCCAAAGAATCGCAAATTTCTCAACTTTCCCTCAAACATTTAAGTCCAAGAAATCGCGATTTTCTCAAAATCACTAAGTCTAAGAAATTGTGACTTTCTCAAAATCCCCAAGCAAAGAATCGCGAATTTCTCAAAATCACTAAGTCCAAGAAATTGCGACTTTCTCAAATCCTCTCAATCCAGAGAATCGCGATTTTCTCAAATTTTGATAAGACCAGAGAATCATGACTTTCTCCAAATCCACAATTTCAGAGAATCGTGATTTTCTCAAACTCCAAAATGCAGAGAATCGCGAATTTTTCTCACTTTTTCGAAGTGCAGAGAGTCACGATTTTCTCAAAATGCCAAATTCCAAAGAATCACAAATTTCTCAAATTTCTCTCAAATCTTTAAGTCCAGGAAATCCCAATTTTCTCCAAATCCACTAAGTCTAGGAAATCGCATTTTTCTCCAAATCTTTAAGTCCAAGAAATTACGGTTTTCTCCAAATCACTAAGTCTAGTAAATCATGACTTTCTCAAAATGCACAATTCCAAAGAATCGTGACTTTCTCAAATCCTCTCAATCCAGAGAATCGCAATTTTCTCAAAATGCACAATTCTAGAGAATTGGGATTTTCTCACTTTTGGAGAATCGCGATTTTCTCAAAAAAATTTAGGTGGGAAAAATTTTTTAATTTTCCAAAGAATCGCGATTTTCTGAGTTTTTAGGCAGGAATTTTGAATTTTTATGCTGAGCTCCAAATGTGTAAAAAATCATGAAAAACACAAGCGCATGCACTCCCAAGCACCTCCTACCTCTTTCTTGCACCCCCAGACATGCAAAATGATGTGAAAATGGTAGAAATGCACTCAAAGACGAAAAAAATCTATGAAGATGAAGATGGATTAAGATGGTGATGATGATGATGATGAAGATGGAGAAGAAAAATCTGAAAATTAACAAAAAAATTACTATTTTTTACCTTCCAACGTCGCAAATCTACGATCTTACCATCACAACTCTCGTCCTCGAGCAACGCTCCCCGGCAGCGATGCCAAAATGTGGTGTAATTCAAGTGTGAGTACCACCTCCTTTACTTGTCAGTCCACGGAGACGTGAGGAGGATATGAAGATCGTGAGCAATGGTGGTGAGCAAATGTGAGTGACAAGCACATACATGCACACACACACATGCACACAAGGCAAGATCAAAGAGAGGAACAATGGAAAGCTCAATTGCACAAGAACTCTCTTACAAAAGCTTCAATCTCCCAGAAGCAAAGCTCAATGAACTACTAAAAAGCTAACCTCAAAAATGAGCTCTCTAGCTCTTTTTATAGTTATTTGACTAGTTTTGGCCCTGTCTAGACCTCGTTTCTGACCTAGTTAAAAATTAAGTTCTAAGGCTTATTTGAGTGCTCAAACAGAGTCTAAAAATTATGAAAATTTATAGGTGATACTTCCAATACTCCTCAAGCTCAAGGACTCCTCAGCTTGAACAAAATGGAGTTGGAAAATTATGAAATGATATTGACAATAGTTTTTAGTGATCAAAATCACTATTCTTTTTAGGGATTTCTTCTGAAAATTTGACATACACTTCTTGGAGCTCCCTACATGCTCCCTCTTCTTATGTGACCACTTCTTTGAAGCATTCCTTTGCCATGTGCTTAATCTTGAGTTCCAACAATGTGCATAAGCATCTCTACCATCCCAACAAATTTGCTCTATAGTAGGTGCAGTAGAAACTACAACACGAATAGGAACATGAAGAATGTCGTCATCTTCAATGCCATCTGCATCAGCTTTAGTACCTGTATTTGTAGGTGTAATAGGATGTTTTCAACACCTTGCACAATATTCCACACTCCTTTTGCGACAAATACATGATGCATCATATAATCCCACAATGGGTAATTCGTACCATCCAACTTATCCTCAACAACCAACATACCAAATACATCACTGCTTTCAGCCATGGCCACTGACTAAAATACCCTTATGCAGAAAAATGATTGTATCAAAAAAAGTTGAACAGAACTACCCTGACGAGTTCTACTAAACCTATTGTAGACTTCGAGATGCTTATATTGGCAAACTGAAAGCTATATATATCTTTGGCACAAAAATACAAAATAGCCTACATAAGCATTGCGATAGTGCATTCAAAGGCCAAAACGAGCTCAGATCGTGATTTTCACACCATAGAGCGAAGCAGTTTTGATCTTCTAATCACCTTGAGTATGCTCACCAAATTTCGTGTGATTCTGAGATTGTGACTAGAGGGGCTTTGATGATGCCCTAGATGAAATGGTGGCCTGCTCTGATACCAATTGTTGGAGTTCGAGGTCTACAGAACTACGTGAACAACACATGGAAGAAGAAGAAGCTTGGAGCACAACACACAATACTGAATGTATTACCACTAGAATGTACAAAGATAAGTAACATGTTAAGGCTATAGGTGTATATACAAGCCGGGGGAAAAAACCTCCTAAAGAGGGAAAAAAGTGCCCCGATGGTCCTAATGTGTTCACACACATCACAACCTAAATATATCAACAAATCTCGCAACAAATTTTTCTTGATCCTTGGCACATACATAGCATTTGACAATGTGAAAGAACTACCATCAGTAATAGTCAAAATGATCTAAGGAAATCCCATTATAGGATAAGAGGAGTTGTTAGCACATGTGACAGTATTCCCTGTAGGGGAAGGCTCAAGGGAACCAAAGAAACTTCATTGGGAGGTAACATATTTGGTTTTGTCAGGGGAGCACTAGATTGTGCTCTCTAACTATAGTAGACAAGATTTTGAAAATACACTTCTCATTGTAAGAACACCCACATAGGGTAAATGATACAAGAATACATAACTGATGCAGGATATCCCATAACTTGGGACTAATATGTATGAATAACTCGACCAGAGATGATACACGATTTCTCACAACCCGAGGCTGATAGGTTAGAAGCAAGATCTCTGGATTACAAGAACTCCCATCATGGAGATGATCTAGATACAAGAAATAACTAGGAAAGATCACATACTATGAGATTACAAGAGGACAAGGCTAGATCTCCAAGAACAAGACTAGACAAGACTAGAACAAGGAACAAGACAAGAACTGGAACTGGAACTTGGAGAGTACTTACTTGGCAGTCACGACTCCTTGAGCTCCCAAGATTGGTATTGGCAAGACTAAGTATGTATGTGACTAGCCCCTCCTTATATATGTTTTCAAAGGCACTTCATCAAAGGCACTTCATCAAAGGCAGCTATGAACTCATGATATCATCGATTATATCATCAATTCAAAACATGATCTTTGGATGTCAGAATCAAGTAAGAAGATACTCCATCTTAGGGTTTTTGTTCCAGATGCAATGGAAGCATTGGTTTCTCCAAATTTTGAACCAATCATGAGATATAGAAGTTAGATGGAATTTGAGGTTCAAGTTGGTTTCCTTTGTCCATGACATCACCTCCCCCTCAAGCGACAAGTTCCACGATGAGCAATCATGATCTCTGGTCTCGGCTTTATTGGATTTTTCTTATGAAACTCCATAACCTTGATTGGTGCTCTGTGAAGGTTCTCTACATGTTCCCAAGTACGATCACTGATGTCATACGCTTTCCAATGAACAAGGTACTCCAATCTTCCTCGGGATATTCTAGAATCTAGGACATTCTCGACTTTGAATTCTTCATGATCATCAATCTCGATAGGTGGTGAAGGACTAGGTCTCTCCTCCCTCAATGGTGAAATCTGATATGGTTCCAACATAGATACATGGAAAACTAGATGTATTCTCATGGTACTTGGTAAGTGGAGTTTGAAAGTGACTGGATTAATCTTAGCCAAGATGGTGAGTGGACCAAATCTCTGATGGTCTAGCTTTGCACAAGGCCTCAAAGTCTGCAAATTATTTTTGAGTAATGACCCCCAATGTGATAGAATGGAATTTGAACACGATGCTTATCTACATAATACTTATATTGTTCTTGAGCTCTATGGATCTCTTCCTTGAGTTCTTTGTGAATATCCATGAGATATTGGGGCTTATCTTTGGGAGTTGGGTTCTTGACATGATTTGAGAGTTGTATATCCATCCTTGGATGTTGTCCATAATTTGCAAAGAAGGGAGCATTACAGGAAAAAGTGAACCCCCTTTGGGCCTTTTAGATTAAGAGATGATTGGCCACAGTCTAGTCTCTTAATCCACTAGGTTAGGTAGTAGGTGTTGAAGCTCAAGGTCAAGGACAAAGCATGGAAGTGCATCAAGGAAGTGGACACACAAGAAGAAGGAGCATGTAGGGAGCTCCAAGAAGCACATGTCAAATTTTCAGAAGAAATCGCTATAAAAATAGTGACTTTTATCAATAAAAACCATTGTAAATACCATTTTCCATTTTTGCAACTCCATTTGGTTCAAGCCGAGGAGTCCTCGAGCTTGAGGAGTATTAGAACTATCATCCTGCAAATTTTCATAATTTTTAGACTCCATTTGAGCCCCCAAATAAGCCGTGGAACCTATTTTTTAACTAGGCCGGACACTATGTCTCGACAGGACCAAAACCACTCGAAAAACTATAAAAAGGGCTGGAGAGCTCATTTTTGAGGTTAGCTTGTTGTAGATTTCAGCTTTGTAAGAGAGCTCTTTTGTAATCGAAGTTCTTCCATTGTTCCACTCTTTGCTCTTACCTTGTGCGCATGTGTGTGTGTATGTGTGTGCATGCTTGTGTGCTTTCATTCACGCACTTGTGCCATCACTTGCTCATAGTCTTCATACTAGTCCTCACGTCTCCGTAGATTGACATTTATGAGGTGAAGCTCCTCATGTTGGTACTCACCATTGTGCTAGAGTGACACCAAATTTGGCCCCGTTGTCGGCGAGAGAGCTTGGAGGACAAGCGTGTGATGGTAAGACGTAGAGTAGCGATGTTGGAAGGTAAAAAAATCACCATTTTCAGTTCAGTTTTTTATTTTTTCTCTATCTTCATCTTCATCATCATCACCATCTTCTCCCACCTTCATCTTCTCTGATTTTTTGCATTTTTAGACCATATATATACTTGGTTTTCACTTGTGGTTGTGAGCAAGGAAGGTTAGAGGGGTGCAGAACTGAAACACTAAAGAAATAGTACCAAAATAGCCGAAAATCGGAGTGATCTATCCCGGATGTGACGTGACCTGTGCCAAGTATCATGAGTGCAATATCTCGGGTTTGAAGGGAGATTTTGCATCTACAGACACATAGGAGTGACAAGGAGCACACAAGGTACTCATATTTGCAAAAATTTTTGAATTTGGATTCCAAAACATATCAAGTATCATGTTCTCCCGCAGTTGAGTATTGCAACATCTGAATGTCGTGATCTTCTGTGGTCGAGTATCGTGATACCTGACCAATATCATGTATCATTGAGCTTGTTCGCGATACCTCACCAATATCGTGTATCGTTGAGCTTGTTCATGATACCTGACCAATATCGTGTATCTTTGAGCTTGTTCGTGATACCTGACCAATATCGGGTATCGTTGAGTTTTGCTTATGATACTTATCATATGTCAGGTATCGTGGTTTAGCCTCGTGACATCTGCTAGATATCGTATATCATGAGATTTTTCCTTGCGATATCTGTGGCATATCGAGTATCGTGATCTTTCGCGATACTCACTAAGTGTCGAGTATCGTGGAGTCAAGTATCACGATATTCAGCAAGTGTCGAGTATCGTGGAGTCAAGTATTGCGATATTGAGCAAGTATCGAGAATCGTGAGATTCTTCTCGCGATACTTGTTGCATATCAAGTATCGTGAATTTTCTCTTGTGTCAAGTGTCGAGTATCGTGGTCGATTACTCGCGACATCTGTCGGATATCGAGTATCGTGGACATCAAGTATCGCGACATCTGCTAAGTGTCGAGTGTCGTGACCATCAGGTGTCGAGTGTCGTGACCATTTAGGTGTCAAGTACCGCGATATCCCTCAGGAGTCGTGTGTCGTGGAATTCCAAGTATCGTGTTTCGTCATCTTCCAAGTGTCGCGATACTTACTGACTGTCGTGTATCACTTGTTTTGAAGCAATCCCAGAGAGGTCATGTTTCCCTGTTTTAAACCCCAGAACCCTGAACTGGCATAAATTTTTTATACGAAATCCGTTTGTAGTGATTTTGGCTTTGTTGGAAAGCTCGTGGGGAGTATTAGATATAGTATTTTGAAGTTGACCCTCAGGTGGACTAGGAAACCAAGGGGATTCCAAGGGATTTTGAGCAATACAAAGGGGAAATTTCGGACTAGAGGACAAAGCTTATGAACCTGAGATCTGGTAGACACTAGGCAAGGATAGGCAAAGCATTAGATCATCTGAGGCTAGTGTCAACCATACAGCTAAGTCCTGGGCACAACAACTAAGTGGTTATCCCTACGTGCTAAGTTCCGACACAAGTGACTCAGAAATGTCCTTCAACATGGAAAGACCGACACGTAGCTCAGTAACTTCCTATTTACAGACGCGAGAAGGTCCTTATGAAACACAATTGGAGTATATCAGGACCAACCAAGTAGGTGCACGCATCTATGAGGATGGCCTAAGACGATCAGTGGTCCAACTCAAAAATCCAGATCAACCCTTTGGACTGGAACACCCAGTGGTCAAGTTCGAACAGGGTTCATACATTATAAGGAAGGAACCACATATGTGGTTACCAACTTACTAGATAGGACGGATGAGTTTGGAAATATCATTCCTGAGAATGAGATAGGATACCTAGAGCAAGGAGATGTAGGACAAGAACCAAAAACTCCTCGAGGTAAGTCAGACTTGACCAAAGTAATCACTCCAGATTGGATCCCTCAAGACAACAAAAGCGGAGAACTATTCGTGAATAGAGAAACGGAGGAAGCCTTTTGGAGATTCAGGCCAGATCGACCCAACCCAGTAGTCACCATCTATGAATTCAAGGATCCGGAGATACCACACAAAGTTGTCTATCTAGATAACACATCTGAGAAAGTATTCTTGGTATCAAATCATGACAAACATGCATACACTTGGCAAGGTGAATCAATTTTCCCTCCATCAAGATCTAATGTTTCCCAAGGCCTCCAAGGAGTAGGATCATCCAAGGCTCATGAAACCCAGAGGGAAAGAACCAGAGAGAGACCTGAGGTAAGCTTTGCAAACACTCTGGGCAGAAACAGATTAGGACATGAAGGTGAAAGACCTGAAAGGGAGAGACATAGAATACATAGGCATCAAAGAGATGAACATGATTTCCCATTGCCTAGACCTCGAGAGCACCCAAGAACCCTTAGACCCTCTCAAGTGGTTAAGGCAATGAAGAATTACTTTGATGGAATGGGAGACCCTTATGATCATGTGGCCGAGTTCAAACAAGTGTTAAGAGCTAAACAGGTTGAGGACTTGTTCACCCAGTTCGAGGCATTTGGTTTGACTCTTAAGGGTACTGCCTTAGCTTGGTTTCAACCCTTGAATAATCGTAACTACCGCGAGATAGGCCAACTGCTAGAAGAATTCATTTAGAGTTTTCTAAAGTGGCATCAGGCATAATACATCATCCTTGATCCACAACTTCAAGCAGACACCCCAAGAGACTGTGCGACTTGTAGGAAGACGCTTTAGAAAGTACTTAGAAAGATGTCTTGGTCCAGAGTTACCCACACCAGCCAAACAAGTGGCCCTGTTCTTAGATGGCTTACTAAGCACAAAGTTGAGGTCATATGTGTACTTGAAAGAGCCTAGATCCATAGAAGAGTGTGTGCGGGTGTGCATAGACATAGAAGACAACTTGAGTGAGGAGCTAGAATTGTCCAAACTCTATAAGGATTCTGACAGTTCTACTAGTCATACCTCTAGAGCCTCCACTGACATAGATGAGATAGCTGAGTAGGTTGCTAAGAAGCTAGGAGTTCAAAATAGACAAACACCAAGGGTCACCTCATTGAGGTGATGTTACAATTGTGGAGGAGACCACATGGCTATGTTTTCCCAATGATGGTTCAGCCCCAAGGACACCCTAATGCTATCTATTGCACCATTGAGAGGAAATACACGAATCATACGGCTCAAGATTGTCCATACAATAGGCAGGCTGTTAGAAAAAATTATCAGCAACCTTACCAGCATGGTAGGTATCAGAATCAATACCAACAACCATATTATAGGCCACAACAACAATATCAACCTCAATACAAGCAGCAATATCAGGCACCAAACAGGCCACTGCCAGTCCTAGGAAACCAACCACAAGCTCTTGTCAATGTGATTCCAGTCAAGTATACGATGGCGGAGGAGAACCCTAATAGAGCATTGGTTCCACTAACCCCTTTGATCTCAGAAAATGATTCTCATGCTCATAGTTTAGTCTACTCCCATGAAGGTAGTCCACATGGTTATTACACAGAGTCTCCTGAGCCTTGTGAAAATTATTCATATCAAGAGGCACCACTGGAACAAAATTGGGAGCCAAAATACTCCAATGTCATGTACACGAATCCCAACCCCAGGCCCCAAGCAAGACAAGTAAGACCACAAGACCCTAGAGGACCATGTTTGATATGTCAGGGTGACCATTTCATTCGCGATTGTCCCCACTCACTCACTCCGGGACAAGGACAAAACATCACAATACAAGGCTTCTGTCCTGAGTGTGGCAAGGAACATCTCCCGAGAGAATGTCCTAGGAACCCCTCTAGTGCACCCAGGGTTACACCCATCAATGTGGTAGGCTTAGTGCCTGATTCAAGTTCAAGTAGTAGTAATGTGGCTCCTGTACAGGCAGTCACTAGGGCACAAGCCCCACAACAAGCAAAGCCATCTGAACAATCAGAGTCAAGTGAATCAGGAGAGCCTAGTAAGAGGAAAACAAGAACTTGGAAGGATACCAGGGAAAGAACCAATCGTAAGTGGAATAAAAAGTTATCTAAAATAGAAGAAAGCCTGAAAGACGCCAAAACAAAAATAGAAGACATTACATCTCAAAGCCCCTCGCATGCTGAAGCTCCACCCACCCCACCTCATCCCGCCCCACCACCCATTGTAAATAAACCATAACCAAGGTCTGTTCTTGTAGACCCAACCCCAGAAGTCTTGGACATGATGTTCAAGGCCTACCAGGCTCGTCTTCAAGAAGAGCCCACAACTGCAAACCTTGACAAGAGTTACCCTAGAGCAGACTTAGAGATTCAATGGACAAAAAGGTGCATGAAGATGGTAGAGCTAGCTCAAGCTATGCTTGAAACCAGTCAACAGTTCTATCAGACAAACTCAGTCAAACCGGATTTGCATTTCCAGGGCTTACTAGAAAGATTAGAGCAGTTGGTAAACAAGCCGCAAGTTTCTTTACCTCCACAGGCTCAACTAGTTATTGAAAGAGAAAGCTTACCACTAAGGAAAGCTTATGTTCCTGATTCCATAGATGATGGAACACCTCTTTCAATTCAGCAATACTCTCAAGAGTTCTTACGAGAAATACAAGAGGAGAAATGGGCCAAGGAGAAGGGTAATCCCCCTCCTATTCCTGAGATTGATGACCTTCATGATCAATTTCCCCAAGACATTCTATCTATCTATGGAGACCAAACAGAGGAGCAAGAAGATGAGAGATTAGATTTTGAATCTAATTCCTTACAAGAGTTTCCTCAATTCACAGGCCCATGGGAGTCTGAATCTCTCCAGATCAGAGCTCCCACAATACTGGTAAGAAACGAAGACTCAGTGGTTCCAAGGAACACTGACGTCGTGAAGAACACTAAGGTTCAGTGTCATCTCACTATAGAAGAGCTGCTCAAAGCAAAACTTGAGCTATGGAATCATGTGAAGGATTAGGTTCCAGAACTTGATTCCAATATGCCAAAAGTAGGCTCTAAGCAAAAAGTTCCAAAGATACCTCTCGATAAAATAGGAGACATGAGCGAAGGTGAAGAAGGTAATACTTATCTTCCGATCACCTATAAAGGTTACACAACCAAAGCAATTGTAGATTCAAGTGATGGTGTGGCTATTGCGACCACCTCCTTGTGGAAGCGATGGGGCAAACCCACATTAAGACCAACTAGAATGAAGCTTCAAATGGCAGACGGTCATTTTGAAAGACCTCTAGGATTGCTCAAAGGGATAACTCTAACCACTTGTGGTGTAGAGTTTGAACACACATTTGCTATATGTGACTTTGAGAAAAATAATGTCTACGAGATGATCCTAGGAAGACCCTTCCTATGCCAATTGCAAATAGTACAAGATTGGGGAACCAACTCCTTATACTTACAGCACTTAGGGGTCACAACCAAGGTCAATTTGAAGGATTACACCTTCAGAGATGTACCACCCCTACAGTGGAATCCTATCCACAAAGCAAAAGAAGATTCAATCTCTCTGCATTCTAGAAGTTCACCTGATCCATCATGGCTGCATGAAGATACTCATTTGTGGATGTGCAAGGTCGCAGAGGAAGAGGAAAAGCACCTAAAAGCAAGAGAAGAAGGAACTCCCCCAGCGGATAGACCAGTTAAAGACCTTGCCTATACATCGATGATATTTCCAGATGAGGAATCCGAGCCTCACGGTTGGGAAAAAATCTTAGCTACCATGGACATTGTAGTCAATGAAGAACAATGGACACCTCATTGTGATGAGGAGGGTTATGATATTTCCGTGTTCATGTGTGAGCCCTTGTTGGAAGAGTGTGATCCTAGTGAAGTCATAGAAGAAGAAGAGAATGACGATGATCTAGAATCCATTGTGATGGATACTTACTTTGACTCAGAGAAGCACTATTTAGAAGACATAGGAGTGTTGACCCAAAAAGAAGAAGAACCTCTCACCAATATTAAAACTCTAAATTCAAAGGATGGAAGTGAGGGTAGTCAAAAGAAAAAGAAAAGAAAAGCAGTGAAACAAGAAGAGGAGGAATCATTGTTTGAAGCACCAGAAAAACTCAAGAAATATGAAGTTGAAGATCGAAAAGTTTTGGTACGAATGCCTAAGAGAGAGGCCATTCTACGAGAAGCATATGACAATAAAGAAAAGACCAAAAATATTGTAGTGACCATTGAAGGGAATGAAGAGAGATGTACATACATAGGAGATGACCTAAGTGCAAAAGAAGAAGTAGAGCTTGTGGCTCTATTAAGGGAATATAGGGACGTGTTTGCATGGCACTATAGAGATTTGAAGGGAGTAGATCCAAAAATTTTCTCTCATACTATCCCCATGACCGCTGATGCCAAGCCCACCAAACAAAAGCCCTACACATATAATGACACTTATGCTGCAAAAATAAAAGAAGAAATTGACAGGTTGATTGAAGCTGGATTCATCTATGAGATTGAGCATACTGAATGGGTGTCCCCCATTGTAGTGGTGCCCAACAAGAATGGAAAGTTGCTAGTGTGTATTAACCTTAAAAAAGTTAATGCCGCTACAATAAGGGATAGCTATTCGCTTCCAATCACGGAACATCTATTGGAGTGTGTTACAGGCAAGGAAGTGTATAGCTTCCTTGATGGATTTTTAGGCTACAACCAAGTAGCCATTGCCCCAGAAGATCAACACAAAATGGCTTTTGCCACAGAGTGGGGAATCTTTGCATTCCGTGTGATGCCATTTGGGCTCACCAATGCACCTGCAACATTCCAAAGGCTCATGTGTCATGTCTTCAAAGAGTTATTGCGAAAGAGCCTAGAAGTATATGTGGATGATCTATGCGCTCACTCCCAAGAAAGAAGATACTACATCCCTGAGCTCAGACAGATCTTCAACAAGTGTAGAGAATATCGAGTGTGTCTGAACCCAGAGAAGTTTGTATTCATGGTACGACAAGGTAAGATCTTAGGTCATATTGTTTATAAAAATGGAATATCAACAGATGAGGACAAGGTAAGAGCCATAGCAGAGTTGCCAAGGCCAAGGAACGTTAAAGAGGTACAAGCCTTTATGGGCCATTACGGATATTACCGTAGGTTTATCCACATGTATGCCATCATTGCTAAACCTATTTATGGATTGTTGATAAATTTTGAGTGGAACGATGAATGTGAAAAATCCTTCAATGAGATGAAAAGACGTTTGCGCTCAGCACCAATATTGACCACTCTTGATTGGAATAAGCCATTCCATGTCCACGTGGATGCATCCAAGTACGCAATAGGATGTGTGTTGTCACAACCAACAGGTGAAGGAAATTTAGATTTGCCTATAGCATATGCTAGCAGGCAATTGAATGTTGTTGAACAAAACTATACCACCATTGAGCGAGAAGGTTTAGGCATGGTATATGCTATGAAGAAGTTTAGACACTATCTATTGGCCAACAAGTTCAAGTTTTTCACTGATCATCAAGCTTTACTATATTTGGTCAATAAACAATGCAATATAGGCCGCTTAGTAAGATGGTTCCTCTTACTAATGGAATACGACTTTGAAGTTGTTGTCAGGAAAGGTAGGACCCACCTTAGGGTGGACCATCTTTCTCGCATCACTTCAAGAGAGCCACCGCAAGGAGTGTCTGATGAACTACCTGATGCTTATCTGTTCAATTTAGAAGTGGTTCCTAAATGGGCAAATAAGTTAGTACATGTCCTAACCTTCGGACCTGCAAATAAAAAGGTAAAAAAAAACCAAGATGAAATTGTAAAATCCCAAAAATATAAAATATTGGCAGGAAGCATGTACAAACAAGATACAAATGGTGTGTTAGAACGGCTAAGTTTTTATTCGAGAGCGTGTTCACAAGATATGGGTTACCAATAGAGTTAGTCAGTGATAGAGGTACACACTTCTTGAATGAAGTCATTGATAATCTACTTCAAGAATTTATGGTAATACATAAGAAGTCGGCCCCCTATCATCCACAAGCTAATGGACAAGCCAAGAGTACCAATAAGATCCTATGTAACGTATTGACAAAATTGGTAAATAATAAACGCTCTGATTGGGACAAACAACTCCATCATGCTGTTTGGGCTTACCGAGTTGCTTACAAAATAGTACTCAATGCCACCCCATTTCAGATGGTCTTCAGACAGAATGTTGTGCTACCATTGGAATTCCTAATCCCAGCCTTGAAAGTAGCACAAGAGCATGAGTGGAATGGACATGAATTGTCCTCTAGGATCTTTGATCTAGAACATTTAGGTGAGACGAGGCTACGAGCGGCAGCAGGCATCTATGCTGCCAAGAAAAGACAAAAGGCATACTTTGATGCACACATCAAAGATAAAGGATTGAAAGAGGGAGACCTAGTGCTGGTTTATATGCTAAAACAACATGCACGTAAACTGGAGAAACGAGGATATGGACCCATGATCATTAATAGAATCTCCACTAGTGGTGTGGTTCAATTGGCCACTCTAGAAGGTGACGTCTTGTCAAACTATATCAGTGGTTGTCGAGTCAAGTTATATCAAGAACCTCTTACAGAGGATATGCTAATGAGACTCAACACTGCTAAGAAGCGAAAAGAAGAAGAGTTGAGAGTCAGAGAAGAAGCACATGCAGAGGCTAGAGATCGCATAAGGCGAAATAAGTTAAGAAGACTAGGCCTAGATTTCAACCCGAAAGCCCCAAAATATCACATGGACATGTGCCAAAAATCAGGCATAATTACTTCTCGCATAATCGATTGACGCCCCTTTGTGACCATAGAGGTAGGACAATGCAATTGGACATTAAGCCCATAGAAGCATATCTCAGAGGATTGGGAGGTGTGGAAACCCCTTGTTTGGGCGAGGTGGAACTTCCCATCTACCTTCAAGATGTTCCAATGAAAGTCAAAGTGTTAGTGTGTCACGATGAAGACCTTACAGAGCCACTTGTCCTAGGTCAAGATTGGATTTATGACCATGCAGTCAACTTGAACCTAAGAAGTCAACTTCTTCAAGTTTGGGTACATGAACAATGCATTACATCAGAATTAGAGAAGTACCGCATGCTCACTGATCATGGGACCACACACTCTCCTAGTTCCTCTAAGATCAATCTTCACGAACAAGATGTTGTGTGCATCAAAAGCTCTATGACCCAGAAGGACTTGATCACAGAGGAAAAGACTCAAAGGCAAGCTGACTCCTCTTGTATAAAGACTAATGCCTTCACAACCGCTCAACCACAAAGGCAAGTGAAACAGTACATGACAACCACTATATCAAATAGACAACAAGAATTCAAGGAGAAAGTAGGTTCGGGCATGAAGCAGATCTGGGTACGAAAAGGAGAGCGACCACCAGCCTTGCCAGCACAATTCCCACTCAGGCCAACCATGCAAAGAAAAGAACCAAGCAACTAGGGCCAACTCAACGACAAGGTCTCTGACAAATTTGGATACCTAAGAAAGTAGTTGCAGCTCAACAAGGACGATTACACGTGTGGGTTCCCAAAGGACTCGTACATGCACAAAGACCTATGCATTCCATCTCAACAAAGAAGCCAAGGAGAGAGAAGGGTAAGAACCAATCACAAAGAACAAAAGAAGATAAACTCAACCTATCGGTAAAAGTAAGAAGACAATCATCAAGGATATGGGTTTGGAAGCCTAAGGTACCTGTAGCATCCACAACACCAAAGAAGGAACCACTCCAGATACAAAATTCAAGCAACCAACCAAAGATGAAGAAGTCAACAAGGACTTGTACGCAGCCCAACACTGTTTTGAAATGGGTCCCTAAAATCAGTTGTCCTTTTGACATCCAATGGATACCTCCAACAAAGGCTACATCAATATCTACAAGAACATTGCCTTGACGTGCAACAACCATGTGCCTTTGGCATAACCTTGTCTTTTGCACCATTGAGGTCATGCACTTCCAAAGTATGCATCAACATAGGGCCACATTACACGGTCGTGCATAAACACCATTGAGAAATCCCAGGCACATGAGACACACTTGCAATATGTAAAATATTTTATTGATATTAACCTCTTTCTTCTTGTTTTATGCCATCTCAACAACAAAAAAAAAAAAAAGAAGAGAGAGGGCTGGATTGTGCACGTGAAGAATCTCATAAAGTGAACCCTCAGGACAGACATCCATCGACAAGAAAGACAAGCCAATGGTCAACCATCATGATGGAAGTACAACATGAAGAGATGAAGATCGATGGACCTTTCACCATGGTAAGAATTGGATGCTTCAACGATGTTATAACCATGATCGATTAGGAAACATCTTCATCGGCATACCCTTGAGCATTGAGCTCAAGACCCAACTTCTTGCACCATCATTCTTTCAATGCATTTCCCAAGTATGCATGCATATGGCTACATTACAAGGCCGTGCACAAGGCACCTATTTTCTCCAACCCATGCACTAATGCACTTAACCATCAATCATTCGGGGTCACAAGTAATTGGCCTCATAAGGACATCTAGAGTACAACATCAGTACCCAGGAAACAATTCACAGTAGATAGCTGCTCAAGATCAACACCGACAACCTCTTTTGAGCAACTAACAACCTTTGGAAGCCAAGAAGTATACCCTCCCGCTCAAATCCAAGGACGAAGTACATACATTGGGTACACCTCTCAAATAGGCTAGTTGTTGAAAACTAAAGGACCTGACAACCAACCAGGCTACATTGGGAAGATGGACCACTCCTGTTGATACATGAAGGACACTACCTCTCAACGTACTACATGGAACAACCACTACAACAAGGGTCTATTAGGGACGATAGACTCAAGAGGGGGGGAGTGTTGAAGCTCAAGGTCGAGGACAAAACATGGAAGCGCATCAAGGAAGTGGACACACAAGAAGAAGGAGCATGTAGGGAGCTCCAAGAAGCACATGTCAAATTTTCAGAAGAAATCTCGATAAAAATAGTGACTTTTATCATGAAAAATCATTGTAAATACCATTTTCCATTTTTGCAACTCCATTTGGTTCAAGCCGAGGAGTCCTCGAGCTTGAGGATATTAGAACTATCATCCTGCAAATTTTCATAATTTTTAGACTCCATTTGAGCCCCCAAATAAGCCTGGAACCTATTTTTTAACTAGGTCGGACACTAGGTCTGGACAGGGCCAAAACCACTCAAAAAACTATAAAAAGGGCTAGAGAGCTCATTTTTGAGGTTAGCTTGTTGTAGATTTCAGCTTTGTAAGAGAGCTCTTTTGTAATCGAAGATCTTACATTGTTCCACTCTATGCTCTTACCTTGTGTGCGTGTGTGTGTGTATGTGTGTGCATGCTTGTGTGCTTTCACTCACGCACTTGTGCCATCACTTGCTCATAGTCTTCATACTAGTCCTCACGTCTCCACGGATTGACATTTATGAGGTGAAGCTCCTCACGTTGGTACTCACCATTGTGCTAGAGTGACAGTAGGGTTCCCTTGTTTTTTGTTAGTCAAAGGGCTCAAAACCACCAGGAGATAGTAGTTTTTTGGAGTAGCTGGTTTCGAAAAGAAAAGGAGAAATTTGTATTGTGCTTTGAGACGTGCATCTCACTTCTAGTCGGATGGTTGAGTTTGAATTCAAAACTTTCAAGTCACTTATACTCCTAGACCTTTTGATCCAACCACCACCCAATGGCTATAAAGCATTTCTTCAAGAAAATGGCACATTTCCATTTAGTCTGTTGGATTCTAACAGAGATCCAATGGCTCATATGAGCCATGATTTCAAAGAAGATGCCTTTTTCTCTCTACCTTTGGATCTAGTTTTCATCTAAAGGTGTAGAGTGTTCCGAAGGATCCATGAATTCTCTTCTTCCTTTCCAAAGCTCCCATGATTAAGCTTATTTTTTCCTTTTGTGCGAGAGTGTGTGTTTCATCCTAGCCATTTTATTTTCATGAAAATCGAACGTTTTTGATGACACATGATTTTTGAAAATGCACCATTATCTATGCCTCCAAATCTAGACCTCATCTAAAGGTCGAAATTCTTCCCAAGGACCAAGATATTCTCTCTCTTCATTTTCCAAGCTCCCACAACTAAATCTATTTTGTCATTTTATACGAGTGTGTGGCCTTCATTGTAGCCATTCATGGAAGGTTATCTAAAGGTTCAAAATGATCACGAATAGCATACCACTAGTGGTTTCTCTTAGTCCCTTCTTAATCCAAAAGATTAATTTTAATGCTTAAAAATTAGGAATCCTTACAAGCACCATTGCCTTTCTAGAATAGGTAAAGGTTGCAAGAGGCCATGAGGTTTATGTCACGGTACCTTAGATCTATTGCAAGTGTCATATGTTTGGGTATATCCTTTGACTTCCATCCATATTTGAGGCCAAAAAAATCCCTTGATATGACTTCTATTGTTTTATTCACTCCAAAATGTCCCGCTGCGAGGTTGTCATGACGTTATTGAAGTACTTGGATCCTAGGCTTTCTTGGAGGGACATGCAATAGATCCTTATAGAATAATAACCCATCCTTTTCTTGAAATTCATTTACTTCTTAGACTTTTCCTTCCTGATTTTCTACTTAATGTTATAAAACAATTAATCTTGTGGTAGATTCTCATGGATCAAATGATTTAAGGATGAATCTTCATGGCAGCTTGAAGAGATAGCTGCTAACTAGATATGCTCAGGCTTGAGTAATACACTCTCTTGTTGATCAAAGGTCTCTTCACCCTTCTTTGGTGCAAGTAAGATCGTCTGGACAAGGCATCTTGTTGGAGTTAGACGTCTGAGGAAGCACACGAACAGCACAAGGAAGAAGAAGAAGCTTGGGGCACAACACACACTACTGAATGTATTACCACTATTATGTACAAAGATAAGTAGCACGTTAGGGAAATAGGTGTATATACAAGCCTAGGGAAAAAAACCTCCTAAAGAGGGAAAAGATGCCCCGATGGTCCTAGAGTGTTCACACACATCACTACCTAAATATATCAACAAATCCCCCTTGGGAGTGATGCGGTGAACAAGGATCTGGCACTCATGTATAAGGAAGTGCCAAGATATGTGGAATCTACACAAAAGGAAGTAAGCCCAAAACTTTGTGACAAAGCTTCAAACTTCACCCTAGGCAAAGGCTTCATAAAAAGGTCTACAATGTTCTCCTGCATGGGTACATATCCCAAGCCGATCTCCCCAGCAAAGAACCTCTCCCTGATATAATGATAATGCACCTCAATGTGCTTAGTGCGAGCATGGAACACAGGGTTCCTCACAACTGCCAATGCATTCGAACTGTTAGTGAAGATGGTGGTGGCAGAAGATTGACCAACACCCAAATCAGCCATAAGGCGTCTGAGCCACACACACTCAACAGTCACTGTGAAATCTACCCTATACTTAGCCTCACAACTCGAAGTGGTCAAATTAGGCTGCTTCTTGCTCAACCAAGATATACATGAGCTGCCAAGCATGAAGGAGAGGCCACTTGTGGACACACAAGTGTCATAGCAACCAGCCCAATCACTGTCAGAAAAAGCATGCAAATTTGGTGGTAGTGAGCTCCCCTTGGGATAAAACAATCCAAGTAGTCGGGTACCACTCAAGTAGCAAAAGATGTGCTTAACCACCTACCAATGCTTGACACCTGGGCAATGCATAAATCTGCTCATTTATGAAACATCAAACTGAATATCTGGTTGAGTAATGCATAAGTAAATCAAGCATCTGATAGCCTCCTGATAGAGAACAACATCAAATACATCTCTAGCATCATGAAAACTCAATCGTAAACCTCTCTCCATAGCACTGGAAATAGGCTTACAATCTTCAAGGCCAAAACATTGCAATAATGTGTCAATATATTTCGTTTGACACAAGGCCATTCCACCATCAACTTGCATAAATTGAATGCCCAAATAGTGATGTAAATGCCCCAAATTAGACATCTCAAATGAGGCATGCAAATTAGCCTTAAAATCAGCAATATGCATGTCATGAGGACCAATGAGCAACATGTTATCAACATACACCACAATGATCACAAGCACATCATTAGCACGCTTAACATATAAGGTGCTTTCAGCTGGATTGTTCTCAAAACCATGTGCAATGAGATAGGCATGTATCTTTTCATACCAAGCACGTGGGGCTTGCTTTAAACCATATAATGCCTTCTTTAACCTGCACACCTGGTTTTCATGCCCTTTCTGCACAAAGCCACGGGTGTGAAAAACATACACTTCTTCATGCAAGTCACCATTCAGAAATGCCATTTTAATGTCCAATTGATGAACATCCCAACCATGATGAGCTGCAAGTGCACAGATCCTATGAACATTAGTCATTCGGCAAGTAGGAGCAAAGGTTTCATCAAAATCAATGCTTCTT
This sequence comes from Ceratopteris richardii, assembly GCA_020310875.1. Lineage (NCBI taxonomy): Eukaryota > Viridiplantae > Streptophyta > Polypodiopsida > Polypodiales > Pteridaceae > Ceratopteris > Ceratopteris richardii. Next base: position 15,503,228 of record CM035425.1, on the reverse strand, counting down.
TCCTATGCATAAACCTTTGCAACAAGCCTAGCCTTATACCTATCAACTGTTCCATCGTGTTTACGCTTTAGCCTATATAACCAATGAGTGCCAATGGCCTTCTTTCTAAGAGCGAAGTCACATAAAGACCACGTACCATTTTTCATGATAGCATCATATTTAGATTGCATTGCAGCCATCCACTGTTTAGAATTTTGTGCTTCATCAAACAAAATAGCTTCAGTCTCATCACAGAGACTAGAGGCAGCCATAACATAGCAATCTGATGCAAAAGAGGCACTATGAGAGCCTGACCAAGTATGATATGACAGAGCTGCATCTAATTTGTTGTCACGCAAAGCCATTTTGGCATAGTTTTTGCCTGCTCAATATCAGCTCTCTCATCAACAAGTGCATCATGTAAATCTGCATCAGAAATGGAATGATCTGCATCATCACATGAAACCTACAAAGGATGAGAAGTTGCCTCATTAGGACTAGCACTAGACAATCCACCTATAAAAAGAGGCAGCAAAGTATCAAACATGTCTTTGGATCTAACAGATGTCTCCTTAGTACATGAAAGCAATGGTTGAATAGCATCTTCCACAAAAACAACATCACGGCTAACCACAATGCATTTAGAATGTGGATGATACAGATGATAGCCTTTACTTTCAAAACTGTACCCAACAAAAATACATTTTACTGCTTTATCATCCAATTTTCTATAATGTTTTTCAGGCACTAATGCATATGCCAGACAACCAAAAACATGCAGATGAGCAACAGATGGCTTGCAACCATGTCAAGCTTCATATGAAGTGATAGACTACAACGCTTTAGTGGGACACCTGTTAAGTACATATGTTGCACACATAACAGCCTCAAGCCAGAAACTATGTGGTAAGGCCTGAGTCTTGACCATACACCTCGCAATCTCCATGATTGAATTGTTCTTTCGTTCAGCAACTCCACTCTGTCAAGGTGTATATGGCATTGTACAATGATGTTTTATCTCACGTTCAGCCAGAAATGGATTAAAGTCAGAAGATATAGATTCTCCCCCTTGATCAAAACAGAGGGTGCCCATTTTACATGCTGACAAATTTTCAGCCAAAACCAGAAACTATTTGAAGCACATAAACACTTCAAACTTTGCTTTCAATGGATATACCCATGCATGCCTGGAAAAATCATCAATGGAAGTCACAAAGTAAAGATAATTTCCAAAAGAGGGAGTCTACATAGGACCACAGACATCACTTTGAACAAGCTGCAATTTCTGCGTAGCTCCAACTGAACCATCTTTTGGAAATGAGGAATGTTGCATTTTGCCCAAAATACAGCCTTCACATACATGTTTATCTTGCACCTCAAGGTTGGGCAAAGAGGACACCATTTCAGATTTTTGCAGGTGTAGCAGACTAGTAAAATTCAGATGACCAAAGTGTGCATGCCAAAGTTTTGCATCTGACATAGCCTAAGAATCATGTACTGCATATGCTAAATCATTCACAGATTTTTCATAATCTATGAGCTTATACAACCCACGAGATAAAATGCCAAAAGCAATGTTCACGTTGTCATTTGATCGATCATGAACTGTACATCTTTCATCAACAAATTTCACAACCAAGCCAATCTTGGCTAAAGTCGAAACTGATAACAAAATTCTTGATCCCTGGCACAAATAAAGCATCTAACAAATTGAAAGAACTACAATCAGCAGTAGTCAAAATGATCTTACCAACTCCCATGACAAGATAAGAGGATTTGTTGGCACATGTGACAGTATTCCCTATAGGGGCAGGCTCTAGTGAAGAGAAGAAATTGCACTGCGAGGTAATATGTTTGGTCTCCCCATTGTCAAAGTACCAAACATCTGAGTCTACTGCAGACATGCACTACTCATGAGAAGATGGATCAATATTGCATACAGCAGTAAACACCCATTCTTCATCGTGTACAAGATTAGGAGATTCTGTTTTTTATGTAGAGGCCTCTGCAACAACCATTCCGACCTCTTTCTTCTTTGCCTCTTTACAGCCAGTTTTGGACAGATCTTAATGACATGATCATTTGCTTTACAATATTTGCAAAACAATTTTTGCTTTTTTTATTTCTTCTCGTCTTTGTCTTCCTTCTTCGATTGTGTAGAATTAGCAGATTTTTGCTTACTAGTTGAAGAGCTCCATTTTCCTTTGCCTTCTAACTAGCTAGGAAAGCTTGATCTGCAACACACATAATAGACCTGTTCTGCCTAGAGTGATCTTCTTGCAACATAAAAAAAACTAACTCTTCAAATGTTAAGGCATTTGGATTGCCTTTCATCATCAACCGAAGAGTAGAAGCAAAACTCTGATATGAGTCAGGAAGTCCATTCAAAACAATCTGTACAAGTGAACTATCAAGAAGGACTTCATCAGCAGAAATCAATTGTTCCTTCAAATCCTTGATCTTTGTCAAAAAGCTATCCATAGAATCACCTTCATTCATGTGCTCACTCTCCAACTGATTTTGGAGGTAAGCAACACAAGTCTTATTCCTAGCCTAGTACAATGTGGTAAGTGTATCCCAAGCATCCTTAGCTGTTCTGTAAGAGTGAATATCAGAAATAATGGCACATTTGATAGACAAAGCTATCAATGCATGTGACTGGGCATCTCTGCCATCCCAATGAATTTGCTCTTCAGTAGGTGTAGCAGAAACATAGCATGAAAAGGAATTTGCAAAATATCACTATCTTTGACACCTTCTGCATCAGCTTCAGTACCTGCAGTTGTAACAGCTGCAGGTGTGATAGAATGTTTTTCAATACCCTGCATAATGTTCCATAGTCCTTTTGCAACCAATACATGTCACATCATATAAGCCCATAAAGGGTAGTTGGTACCATCCAACTTATCCTCAACAGCCAACATTCGGAATACATCACTGCTTTCATCCATGGCCGATGACTAAAATACCTTGATGCAAAAATTGACTGTATCTCAAAAAGTTGAACAAAACTGCCGAGGCAAATTCTACTAAACCTTAGCAGACTTCAAGACAATTATATGGGTGAACCGAAACTGATATACCTTTGGCACAAAAAGATGAAATAGCCTATACAAGCACTACGATAGTGCATTCAGAGGCCAAAACGAGCTCAGATCGCGATTTTGGCACCATAAAATGAAGCAGTTTTGATCTTTGAAACACCCTCAGTATGCTCACCGAAATTCTTGCGATTCTAAGACTGCAACCGGAGAGGTGTCGATGATGCCCTAGATTAAGTGGCTGCTTTGATACCAATTTTTGGAGTTAGACATCTGAGGAAGCACGCGAACGACAGAAGGAAGAAGAAGAAGCTTGGAGCACAACACATAATACTAAATGTTTAACCACTATTATGTACAAAGATAAGTAGCCCATTAGGGAAATATGCGCATATACAAGCTGGGGGAAAAAAAACCTCCTAAAGAGGGAAAAAAATGCGCCGGTGGTCCTAGAGTGTTCACAAACATCACTACCTAAATATATCAACACATCTGACTAACATTGTTGACATCCTCGATGGTATGTGATGACAAACTTGAACTTGGATAAAAAGTTACTCCATCGAGATTGCCTTCTATTGAGGATGGTGGTGGTCATAAAATACTCTAAATTCTTGTGATTTGTATGCATAATAACTTTATGAGCTTCTCCTTCTAGATGGTGATGCTAGGTATCAAACACATCCACTATGGCAAGAAGTTCTTTATCATGGATTTCATGATTAATCTTTGGAGGGGAAAATTTCCTTGAATGATATGCAACTGGATGTAGGTGTCCATCATCTCCATATTGGGATAGAATGCCCCCTAGGGTGAAGTTTGATGCATCTATCTCTAGGAAGAAGGGCTTGCTAGAATCAAAATGAACTAGAATTGGAGCAGTTCCAAATGCTGATTTCAAGGTCTAAACGGCTTTTTTTGCTTCTTCAATCCATGAGAATTTTGAGTTTCTTGTAAGCTTGGTAAAAGGTGTCACTATCTTGGAGTAATCTCTGATGAATATCTTGTAGAAATTGGCAAATCCTAGAAAACATTCTACATCTCAAAAACAGGAAGGTGGTTGCCAATCGAGGATTATCTTGATCTTCTTAGGGTCCATAAAGATTCCTTTCTCTAATACAGTGTACCCTAAAAAATCCACTTTTGTCTGATGGAAAGAGAGCTTCTCCAATTTTGCATATAACCCTTTTTCTCTTAGTTTCTCTAGGACTATCTTTACGTGATATTCATGATCCTCTAGATTTTTGGAGAATATCAAGATATCATCGAGATATATTACCACAAAGTCATCTAAATACTCTCAAAAGATATCATTCATCATATGTTGGAAGACAGCTAGAGAATTTGTGAGACTGAACAACATAACTACATATTCAAAATGCCCATACCTTGTTCGAACTGTTGTCTTCCATTCGTCTCCTTCTCTGATCCTGACAAGATTGTAGGCTCCTCGAAGGTCAATCTTCGTGAAGAATTTTGCTTCTGCGAGGCAGTCCAAGAGCTTTGATATAAGTGCTAGAGGGTATATATTCTTTATTGTGACTTTATTCAATCCACGATAGTTTATGCACATTCGGAGAGTCTTGTCCTTCTTCTTTATAACTAGAATAGGGGCTCTTGCAAGAGATTTCAAGTTTTTGATAAACCCCTTGGCTAGATTCTCATCAATATTCTTGTGTAATTTTATAATTTCCTCTGGGGATAGTCTATAAATTGGTCCGAAGGGTGTTGTGCTCACTCTTGAAGTTCTATGACACAATCATAAGGTCTATGCTATGGGAGGGTATTTACATTCTTCTTTTCATAAACATCTTCAAAATCTTGGTATTGATTAGGTAGTTTCACTAAATCGTCTTTCTTGGGCTATTGAGTTGGTATGGCATAGATCATATATGTGGGTTCCTTCCTTACTACATGTATGAAGGCTTTGGCTCTGACATATATCGAGTCTTCTGGATATCTCGACGTGTGATTTTATTCTTTTCTCAATTAATGTCTAGATTATGTTTCTTTAACCAAGGTATTCCAATGATAACCAGATCTACTGGACTTGATATTACATTGAAACATATGTGGGATTTATGGTCACCAAGGTGTACTCTTAATGGTGTGGTTTCCATGGTTATATTCCCAGATGCTAGAGGTCGTCCATCTACTACTTCAGATACTACTGGTTTGTTCTTCCAAAGTACAGGAATTCCATGTTTCTTAACCAGTCCTTCATCGATGAAACGTGGCTCTTGAATCCATGGGTTATATTCCCAGATTCTAGAGGTCGTCCATCTACTACTTCAGATACTACTGGTTTGTTCTTCCAAAGTACAGGAATTCCATGTTTCTTAACCAGTCCCCATCGAGCTTTTCTAGCGTGCAAATCTTGGGTTCCTTCATGAAGGATGTACTGGGCGGTTGATTCACTTGAATACTCCCTTGATTTTCTTGAAGGTTCCCGATTGGTTCTTGTAATTCTTAGAGGAGTGTGCCTACATGCATCAGATGTCCCATCTTCACTTGTGCTTGTCGATGAGTTAGGTCCTCATTGTTGTCGAAGACTTTGAAGTGATGCTACAATCTGTTCATAAGGGTTCTCCATGATGCTTGGTCTTGGATAAAAGCTAGTCTTGCCAAAATGTAAGGAGCACTAGGTTGTGCTCTTTGACTACAATAGACAAGATTTCGGAAATACACTTATGATTACAAGAACACCCACGTCAGATAAATGATATAAGAATACGTAATTAATACAAGACATCCCACAACCCGAGACTAATAGGTATGAATAACTAGACCAGAGATGATACAAGACGTCCCACAGCCCGGGACTGATAGGTTAGAAGCAAGATCTCTGGGTTACAAGAACTCCCATCAGGGAGATGATCTAGATACAAGAAATAACTAGAAAAGATCTCGTACTACGAGATTACAAGAGGACAAGGCTAGATGTCCAAGAACTAGACTAGACAAGACTAGAATAAGGAACAAGACAAGAACTAGAACTCGAACTTGGAGAGTACTTACTTGGCGGTCATGACTCCTTGAGCTCCCAAGACTGGTATTGGCAAGACTCAGTATGTATATGGCCGACCCCTCCTTATATAGGTTTTCATGGGCAGTTCATCAAAGGAAGTTACGAACTGATGATATCATCGATGATGTCATCAATTTGAAACATGATCTTTGAATGTCAAAATCAAGCAAGAAGACATTCAATCTTAGGGTTTTGGCACGTTTCAGATGCAACGAAAACATTGGTTTTTTTTTAATTTTGAACCAATCATGAGACATAGAAGTCACATGAAATCTGAGGTTTAGGTTGGTTTCCTTTGTCCATGATAGGTTTTCCCACTATCAAAGTATCAAATATCTTCTCATGAGAAGATGGATCATAGCTCCAAATTGTAGTAAACACCTATTCTTCATTTTGCACAAGATTCGAAGACTGTTTTAGGTATAAAGGCCTCTGCAACAACCATTCAAGCCTCTTTCTTCTTTGCCTCTTTAGTAGCTAGTTTTGGACAACTTTTTATCACATTATCATTTTCTTTACAATTTTGCAAAGCTGTTTCTACTTTTCTATTTTCTTATCATCTTTGCCTTTTTTCTTCGACTTTGGAGTGTTAGCAGATTTTTGCTTACTAATTGATGATCTCCATTTACCTTTGCCCTTCTGACCAGCTAACAAAGCTTGACCTTCAACATGTATAATGGACCTGTTCTGCTTGGACTGACCTTCTTGCAACAAAACAGAAACTAATTCCTCACATGTTAAGGCATTTGGATTGCCTTTCATCATCAATCAAATAGTGGAAGCAAAACTCTTGAATCTAGAAGACCATTAAGAACAGTATGCACACGTGAACTATTTGGAAAGACTTCTTTAGCAAAAATCAATTGTTCATTCAAATCTTTGATCTTTGACAAAAAATTGTCTATGGAATCTCCTTCATTCATATGCTCACTCTCCAACTGTTTTCAAAATTAAGCAACAAGTGCCTGATTTCTTTCCTGGTATAAGGTTGTAAGTGTATCCCAAGCATTCTTTGTTGTGTATCCCAAGCATTCTTTGTTGTCTTGCAAGAGCAAATGTAAAGGATAATGACATGTTTGACAGACAAAGCTATCAATGCATATGCCTAAAAATCTTTGCTATCCCAATGAAGTTGCTTAGTAGGAGATGCAGCAAGAACCGAAAAACAAACAAGAATCTAAAGATCGTCATCTTCAACGCCATCTGGATCATCTTTAGTAATTGTATTCGTCAATGTGGTAAGTCTATTTTCGGTAGCCTTCACAATATTCCACGATCCTTTTGCTACTAATACATGATGCATCATATATGCCCATAATGGGTAATTAGTATTATCCAACTTGTCCTCCGCAGCCAACATACGGAATACATCATTGCGTTCGGCCATGGCCACTACTAAAATACCTTGATGCAAAAAAATGACTGTATTTAAAAAATTTAAACAAAACCACTATGGAGAGAGCTCTGTTAAACCTGTGGTAGACTTCAAGGCACTTATACTAGCCAAAACAAAACCTGTATATATGTTTGGCACGAACATACGAAATTGCCTGCACAAGGGCTGTGATAGTACGTTCGGAGGCCTTGAGTATACTTCCAATTTTCGTGCGATGATGAGACTTACCGGAGGAGTGTTAACGATACCCTAGATGAAGCGGAGACCTCCTCTGATACCAATTGTTGGAGTTTGAGGTATGCAGAAGCACAAGAACAACACAAGAAAGAAGAAGCTTGGAGCAAAACACAACACTGAATGAATTACCAAGTGAATGTACAAGAATAAGTAACCCTTCATGGTTATAGGCATATATACAAGCCGGGGGGGAAAAACCTTCTAAAGAAGAAAAAAAGTTCTGTGGTCATCCTAAGAGTGTCCAACACATCACTACCAAAATATATCAACAGAAACTAAACTGGGTTGCTGACTACAAGATTGACCATAACTCTCAAAATGTTCGAAATTTGCCATTAGGGGGGAAAAAGGATCCGAAGAATGAACTTCACAAAATTGGACCAAAATCATTTTTCACTCCCTATTCTGCACAGCTTGGTAGATTAATCCAATGCATCAAATTCAACGACTGTTGTGCCCTTGACATGACCCACAGATTCACATTCCCTGTGCTATTACAGTTTATGTTTTGTGTGATCGTATAAATTAATCACATGAAATCCCATATACATTCACTAACAAAACGTCCATAAATGGAGCTATCAACTCAGAAATTATTCAACACTTGGGTAAATACATTAGATCAGCTTCAACTGTGACATCTGTGTCATGTTAGATGAGCTTCAATTGTGTCCTCTGCACCATATTAGATCAATTTCAACTGTGACATTTGAGTTCTCTGACATCTTTGGCCATTCTTCACATGGCAAACAAGTTTCACATTCCACGCAGCATGCTTCGAAATTGGTAAAACTTAATCATCTATTGCTAAATACTTTTGTTCCTCAATCTTTCCCATCATGTCATACATCAACCATGGGAAGGCAACATGGGCTGCATCAGGGCAAATGCATTCACTTTGAAGGTGCTGTGCAAAGATAAGTGCTTTATCATGGAATCCATGCTCACAATATCCTGATGTCAGTGCGTTCCAGGTCACCGTGTCTGGGTTTAGACACTCATGAAAAGCATATTGTGCACTTGCCGGTTGAGCACACTCTGCATACATGGTCATACTTTTATTTTTTATACAAATTCCCTGAAATCCCTTGATGATAGTCTCAGAAAAGAACTCTCTACCTTTTTCAGTTGCTCCTATGGTGCTGCATACTTTCAAAATACAAGCAAATGTTATTTCATCAGGGGAAACACCATTATTCTGCATAAGCTCATACAACTCAAGTGCTTCTTTACCATGCCTGTGCTTGCAACATCCCGTAATCAGTGCATTCCAAGAAACTACATCACGAAGAGAAAGCTGTTGAAATAGTTGCCATGCCTTTGCATGTATCCCACATTTCCCATACAGAGCAACAAGTGCATTCCCAAGTACATCCATATGTTCAAACAGTCCTTTCTTAACTATCTCATTGTGTACTCCTTCACCCTGCTCAACTGCATCTACACTAGCACAGGCTTTCAAAATGCAAGCAAATGTCAGTGCATTTGGGTGGTGTCCCTCAGCTTTCATAAAGTCAAAAAGCTGAAGGGCTTGTTCAGCAAATTCACGTTCACAACACCCAGTTATTAAAGCATTCCATGAAACAACATCTCGTACAAACAGCCCATCAAATACTTCATGGGCCATTTCCAGGGCATCGCATTTGGCATACATGTCCACTAATGCGTTCCCTAAAGCAACCTCATTCCCTAGCAGACCCCTTCTCATGACCTCAGCATGTACTTTCTTTCCTTCAATTATTGCTCCAACGCTGCTGCAAGCATTCAAGACACAAAGATAAGTTACTGCATCAGGTATAAGGCCTGTTTTTTCAAGCTTTTCAAAACAGATTATTGCTTCCTTGCCATGCCCATGCTGGCAATACCCTGTCATCAGTGCATTCCAAGATACCAAGTCGTGAACTGGAAGCTGATCAAATATTTCCTGAGCCTTTCTCAATGAACCACATTTGCCATACATACTCACCAAAGCATTGCCAAGCACAGTATCCTTTCCAAGCAAGTCCAACCGCTGAATTTCAGCATGTACCATTATTCCCTTCAGTACAGCTCCAGTCTTCCCACAAGCTTTTAAAACACAAGAAAACGTCACACAATCAGGAACAAAGCCATCCTGCTCCATTTTCTCATAACAAGCAAGTGCATCCTCACAATGCATGTTTTGACAGAACCCAGAAATCAAACCTGTCCAGGAAACTTCATTTGGGCTTGGAAGCTCATCAAGCACTCGCTTTGCCAAGGAAAATGCACCACACTTGGCATACATGTCCACCAGTGCACTTCCAAGCACAACATCTATCACAAGGGCCTTTCCAACAATTACAGCATGCAGTCTTTTCCCCACTTCTAATGCCCCCATGTTGCCACAAGATTTCAAGCTACAAGTAAAGGTCACCAAACTAGGAGCCAAACCCTCCATCAATGATTGTTGAAGCCAAGCAAGTGCTATTTCGTCATAACCTTGTTGGGAATAACCTGCTATGAGTGAATTCCAAGATATCAGATCCCGAGCAGAAAGCTCCTCAAATACTTGTAGTGCCTTTGCTAACTTACCGCACTTCACAAACATATCTAGCAATGCACTCCCAAGAACAATATCTGTCTCCAACCAACCTTCATGTAAAATGCATGCATGAGCACATTGACCCCTTTCAATATCCCTTGTTCTAGCACATGCTTTCAAGATAGAGGCCAGAGATGTGGGATCAGGAGAAAGGCCTTCCTGTGCCATCAAGTCAGAGCAGTTTAGCGCTTCAGTGAAATGACCATGTTCACAGAGAGATACAATCAGCGTCGTCCAAGACACAACATCCCAGGATGGAAGCTCATGAAGGACAAAGTGAGCAGCCTTAAGCACACCACATTTAGCATAGAAATTGACGAGTGAATTCCCAACCACAATGTTCGTGTCCAATAATCCCCGTTTGAGAATGAAAGCATGTACTCTGATGCCACGGTCAAAAGCCTTCTGCCTGGCCAAAAGTTTAAGAAATGCAACAATGTCCGCCCCATCACGCAGCTTCGGTTCGATGCCGTCGCTACAGCAGCACCTTTCCGCAGCTTTCGCATACACTGATCCCTCGTTAGTCCCGCTATAAGCAGAGCCTCCTCCTGAGATGTATGAGCCTCGTTTGTTCACTGCCGCCAACCTTAATCTTTTCCTGCGTTCCTCCTGTATCCAAAGAGGCTTTATTGCCATCAGCCTGGACACTCTTGTTGGGCCTGTCTGCTACTTCCCCGCATTTTGAGATGCTGGATGCAAGGAAGCGAGAGTTGTATAAGAATATCCATCTTCTTCTGTATGTTGAATACCAGCAGATTCCTTATACCTGACATTCAAGTGATTTTGCTTTTTTCCCGGTATAACTGAAATTGAAAGGCCATTACTCTGCCATTTGAAGTATGTAGTTCTGATTTCAAATGATTTTGTCAGCTGTCATAAACTCCGTCACCTCGTGGTTTCCTCTTAGTGTATGAAGGAAAACTTTCAGATTACGGGTTTTCCTCCTTGTATTCAAGAGATAATTTCAGACTCCAAACAAGTTGACCTTACCATCGCAACACAGTGAACCTGCAGCCTTCGGTTCACAAACTGACTGACTTACGGGCCATGATTTAGTTGACCTTCTAGTCGTTGTCACTGGTCAATTGAGCCTTCTCGCTGTCTTGTCTCCTGTTTTGTTGGAATATGAAATTCTCGTCCAAAAGTGTAGGCGTAACTTGAACCTCATAAAAAAAAGGGTGGCCAATACACTATACACTAGCAACAACCATGAGCCTCTCCACCACTATACACTAACAACCATGAACCTCTCCACCACTATACACTAACAACAACCATGAACCTCTCCACCTCCTGGGCATTAATCTCTTGAGGTGAAGGTCTTGTGTTCAACCCTCGGGCTACACATGTAATGGCTTTGGTCATAAAAAACTTGAACTTCGTTATTTTAAAAAGAAAGTGGTCAATACACTAGCAACAACCATGAGCATGTCCACATCCCATATGTCGGTTGGTTAAGCACTATCCTCTTGAGGTAGAGGTCTGGTGTTCAACCCCCTCGATTGGACTTGTAATGGCTTTGGCCAGTATAAACTAGTTGTAATCAGTTGTGACTTTGTCTAACCCCTGCTTTGTGGGATATTGGGGCGGTTCGTGGGTACTATGCTCATTCATCTCTACAATTGTTATTTCAAAGTTAAAGCTTGGGGGAGTAGGCGCTTGCCGAACCTCCATTTAAAAAAAAAAAACAACCATGATCCTCATATAAAGAAAAGGGTGTATGACTAGCTAAGATTCACATCTTGCCTTACATTATCACATCTGAATGGAGTTTCACGAGGTCCCATTTCGCCTTCTCTTGTTTGCTGATAGTCTAAGCGCCCACCTCCATTTTTCCATCTTCATGAAAACTCCGTAATTCTTTTGATCTTAGAATCTTGTGCATAGACTATCATCTTGTGCATAGACTATCATCTTGTGCAGTTTGATGATTTTTATACCGATGAAATGTATGCTGAAAGTGAAAAAGTTAAATTTGCCACTAACTATTTAGTAGGTAAAGCTCAACTCTGGTGGAATGTCCTGTGACACAGTACGAAGCGTCCAACAACTTGGAAGGCTTTTCAAGAAAACGTGAAGGATTCATTTCTTCCTCCTCAATACCATTTGCATGTTCGACGTGCATGGACGACCCTTACATGGAAGGAGGGTGATACGGTTACTACCTACACAGAGCGGTTCTGGCAAAATTTACTACTTGTACGAATGCTTGAAGATGTATCAGAGGATATCTTGCAGCAGAAATACGAAGATGGTTTGGAGGTGGGTATCCAAGCTAAGCTTCACACCCTACGACCTACAACCCTCAACGAGGCTAAATCTTTTGCTTATGATGTAGAAAAAGAATTCCAGTCCATAACCAAGTCACTCCGTCTACAACAACCACGTCCACGACCATTTCCTGTTAAACCTTCATTTCCTATGAAGCGTAATTTTAATGCCCCATCTTACCCTAGTTTTCCTCGTCCTCCACAATCCAATTACTCAACTTCACCCGTTGCTTCATCTCTCCAACCAATCAAACCACCTACCCTTCAAACTTCAGCAGTGAATGCCCAACAGAAGCGACCGCGAATCACTTGCTGGAATTGTGGTAAACCTGGACATACAAAAATAAGGTGCAGATTGCAACCTCTTCATATGAAACCGGCTACAGCTCGATTGCATAACATGGAGGTCTATAATGAAGAAATTCCTCCTGTTTGGACTGAGGAATCACTGGAGAAGGATTTAAGTACCTTGGGTAACGGTATCTCTCTACACTCTCTTCTTTGCATGCAGGGTACAATAAATAACAAACTAGTTAAAATTCTACATGACGATGGTAGTTCACATGACTTCATTTCACATTTATTAATACAAGAACTTAAATTCTAAACGTTTCCTTCTTTGTATAAAGTGAAAGCTGCATTTCAAGGTAGCCGTTATAATGTAACACGAGAAGTGCAAGATGTTACGATTAGCATAGGCCCTTATGTTGATTCACAAACATTTTTAATTGCACCTTTGCAATCTTATGATGTTATACTAGGTATGCCTTTCCGTCACCATTATAACCCACGTATTGACTACCATACTCATACCTTTAAGTTTGTTTTCAAAGGTCAAATCATTACTTTGTCTGCACGGCATGATTTCCAGCCATTTCCATTGATTAGTCACACTCAAGTAAAGCGTGCATTTAGGAAAGGATTCAACTCATGCATTGTTTTTGTCAATGTCATCAATGATTATACTCATACACTTCCAGATGCATATAAACCTTTCATGAGTACTTATAAGGATTGTTTTATGTCTGAATATCCCTCTGAACTACCACCATCTCGAGGATCCTTTGACCATAGCATAGACTTAGTCCTTGGTAGTTCTCCTCCTCATAAAGCACCTTATAGACATGGCCCACTACATCAAAAGGAAATAGAAAATCAAGTAAAAGACCTACTACAAAAAGGACTTATAAGGCCTAGTTCTTCCCAATTTGGAGCACCAGTTCTCTTAGTAGAGAAGAAGAATAAAACTTATCGAATGTGCATTGATTATAGAGCCCTTAACAAGATCACGATCAAGAATAGATACCCTATTCCTCGAATAGATGATCTCTTAGATAAGTTACGAGGAGCTCGTGTCTTTAGTAAAATTGATCTTAAATCGGGTTACCATCAGATTCGTATGACACAAAGTGATATTTTTAAGACTGCATTTAGAACTCAAAATGGCCATTATGAATTTATGGTAATGCCCTTTGGACTTACTAATGCCCCTCCTACATTTGCGCGAATGATGAACAATATTTTTCTTGATTACCAAGCTTTTGTTCTTGTCTTCTTTGATGACATACTTGTTTATAGTAAGAATGATAGTGAACATGAAAAGCATCTTGAAACAGTTTTTCATTTGTTACGAGAGAACACACTTTATGCTAATCCTGAAAAGAGTTATTTCTTTCAGCATAAGCTAGAATATTTAGGACATATTATTTCAAGTGAAGGTGTGCATGTGGATCCGAAAAAGATTAGAGTTATCATAGAATGGCCTACACCACAATCAGTCAATGATGTTCGTTCTTTTCTTGGGTTGGCTAGTTTCTATAGGAAGTTTGTTCGAAATTTTTCTTATTTAGCATTGCCTCTTACTTTGTTGTTGAAAAAGAAAATAAAATTTGCATGGGGAATTACCCAACAACAGTCCTTTGACAAACTTAAACATGCACTTTCACATGCACCTGTTTTACAATTACCTGATTTCTCACAACCCTTTCATGTTGTTACTGATGCTAGTGGTTCAGGAATAGGTGCTGTTTTAATGCAAAATGACCATCCCATTGCATTTGAGAGTAGAAAGCTTAAGCCCTCAGAACAGAATTATAGTACGTATGATAAAGAGCTGTTAGCAGTTGTGCATGCTTTGCGAATTTGGAAACACTATCTTATGGGCTCTGAAGTATTAATCAAAACCGATCAACAGGCTATTAAGCATTTATTAAGTCAGCCCTTAATCTCTGATAGGCATCTTAAGTGGGCATCATTCATTCAAAATTTCCAACCCATGATACAATATCAGCCAGGTAAAGCTAATGTTGTAGCGGATGCTCTTAGCCGTTTTCCTTCGCATTCTGTTGTTTTGAATAATATTTCTGCCATCCAAATTCATTCTTTTCAAGAAATGGTTTCCACTTATGCATCTGATTTGTATTTTTCACGTGCATGGCATGACTTCAACAATGCTGCATCTTTATTTGATGAACATTATACATTTCATAATGGTTTTCTCTATTTTCAACATAGATTGTGCATAACCCAAGCTTTTAAAGATTTTATCATTAAAGAAATGCATGAACCATCTTACATGGGTCATAGAGGCATACAGAGCACTATTTCTGCTTGCAAAGATTTCTTCTTTTGGCCACACATGGAAAAAGACATTGCACATTATGTTTCTCAATGCATTGTATGTCAGCGTGTCAAACGTCATCATGGTAAACCATTTGGATTATTAATGCCACTTCCTATTCCAAATGAACCATGGGAACAAATCTCTATGGATTTTATCACAGGTCTTCCTATCACTTCATCAAATAATGATATGATTTGGACAATAGTTGATAGGTTTAGTAAATATGCATATTTCATTCCATGTAGAAAAACTTTGACTGCACCTCAAGCTGCAAAATTATTCATTAAATGCATTTTTCCATATCATGGATTTCCTAAAGTAATGTTATCTGATCGTGATGTTAGGTTTTGTAATCATTTTTGGGTTGCCTTATTTCAACATTTTGGTTCTAAAATAGATTTTAGCTCTGCATTTCATCCTGAAAGTAATGGACAGAGTGAGGCTACAAATAGTACTATTCTTGATTTATTGCGTTGTTATTCATTAGATAATCCTAATAACTGGGATGACAAGTTGCCATTGCTTCAATTTGCTTACAATAACACTTCACACACCACTACTGGTCGTGCACCTTTTGAAATAGTTTTTGGTAAAAAGCTTCCCACTCCCATGTCCCTCACCCAAACCGACATTCCGATGGCTGATTCTATTGCTCAAGATCACGTTTCTATACTTCATGATGTTCACGAGCACATTAGGAAAAGTCAAGAGCGATATACACGTATTATCAATACTAAACGCTTAGCCAAAGAATTCAAGGAAAATGATTTTGTATGGTTGCGAATAATTAAAAGACGTCTCAAAAATATTTTGCAGCATCCTAAAATTAAACTTGCACCACACTATTATGGATCGTTTCACATTATAGAAAAAATTAATGATAATTCATTTCGATTAGATATTCCATCCCATTGGACCATTCATAATTCTTTTCATATTAGTTTACTTAAAACCTTTAAAGGAACTTTACCACTTGCTCCACTTCTTGATGACCCTCCTTTGATTGAAGAACAATCTGAAATCTTAGTTCCTGAGAAAATCATTGATCATGATGTCAGGTACTCAATATCATCGATATTTGGTTAAGTACAAAAATCACTCTATTGAAGAATGTCAATGGATACATAAAACACAATTAACACCTCATTATGACCACTTAATTACTGCATATCATACACAAAAACATTAATGTACCAGCTCCATGAACATTTCCATGCATGTATTTTTACATGGCACATGCCTATTTTCTTTATTCAGTGATGAAACATGTGACTGGCCATCCATGTTTATTATTTTATCACCTGAGGTCAGTTGCTTGTTCAACTGAGGGGCATGTTATACCTTATGGAATATGTTGAAAAATGCATTGTTCGATTGAAATATAAAATAGCCAATGCTTTGTTGGATTGAAATATAAAATAGCCAATGCATTGTTGGATTGAAATATAAAATAGCCAATGCATTGTTGGATTGAAATATGGAATAGCCAATGCATTGTTGGATTGTAACATGGAATATGTTAGCCAATGCATTGTTGGATTGTAACAGTAACATGGAATATGTTGAACAATGTATTATAATTGTTAGAATGTTAAATCATTTTATCAACTGAGGTCAAATGCTTGTCAACTGAGAGGCATGTTGTATATTATTGAACAATGCATTGTTAAAAGTATTATATTATTAATGTATTAATATGTTTTTGATATTTTTTGATATAGCAGCTGAAGGTTCGTGAGGAACGTGCAAGGCGTGAAAGGGCGAACATCAATAATCGGAATAATTATTTAGCTTGTAAATAAACCCGCGTAGAAGGTTCTATTGTTAGAAAAGTAATGGTTAGAATAAGGGTCATTGAAGACCACAGTTTCTGTTATTGAAAGCAATGTCTTTCTGTAAAAGTTATCAACTTTTAGTTTCACGCCTGCTTTTCGAAGCCGCCCTCTTGTAACCACTCTTTTCGACGTAATCAAAATTCCTATAAATACATGCACTCTATGGACTGTCGAAACAGAGTGCATGGGGGGAGATTGCACCCAATCTTGCGTTCGGTCTCGTCTCTTGTTGCCTCTATTGTCTATGTGTTTTTCTGCGTCCGTAATCTCTGTATGCGCGTGAGCAAGATCCTGACAACAATATCCAACAAGGCATCGGAGAATCTAGATGTTTTATATCAATACACACCACATCCAATATACTCTTAAGAGAACACTTCATAGCTTATCTATTTAGCCTCAAAAACCTCTTTAAATTTCATCTCCTTGTTGAAATATCTATAGTAAGAACTTAATCGTTGTGAGCAAACCCCTCTACAAAAAAATCACGACTATTTGGCTTCTCAACACCATGCTACATTACCACAAGAAAGTCCTTAAATAGGAAGATGTTTTATAACTTATTCTTCTATGTGAAACTTTTGACTTAGCACTAGAAGCTAAGAGATCCATCACAAAATTCAACAATCAATTGCAGGTGTCTGAAAAAATAAAACTTTTAGTATGACTATTCTATTCATGCCCATGAAGCTTGAATACTACTCGATTTTTACAATATAGACATGATTACTCTTAAAAATAGGAAAATAGGCCCAAAAATAGGCATTTTTACATGTATATTGGGTCAAAAGTGGGAAAAACATAATTTGAGGAGGGATTTGAGATGGGGAAAGTTAGTAGAGTCTTTCTTCATTTAATGTCATGCTTGCGCTTCCCTTTTACCACATTATTCATCCTTTGACTAAGCTTGACCACATTGACCAATGATTTGTAAACAAAATTTTGAGCTTCCTCCAACACTCTCCCCTTCGTGCTTTTTGTGGTCCATGAGAGATGTTTTTCTGGCATCAAAGATGAGCATGGCCATTGATGCGTAGATATCAAGTGTTGAATCCTCTTAAATAAGTAGATCGTGGCTTTGTAGAGACTATTTTGGTATTTTTTGGATATCTTATATTTGCATCCTGAAAATGAAAAATAAATTATGTGCTATAAGAAAATAATTTTTTTTAGAATGAGGGGATTTGTGTGAGCGATTTGTGATCCCAAAAAAAAAAATGAAAAGAAAAATGGATGGAAAAAAACAAAATAAATGGGTCGATTTTGGAGGGTAGTGTGTGATGGGATGGATAAAAAGAAAATAAAGCTACTTCCAAGACTTGAAAAACAAAAAAAAAAATATAGAAGCAAATTGTGGAAGTAGTCACAGGGGGCCTACTTGATGCAGTGCATCGGTCTCACATAGTAGTATATGATGCATGGCCTTTTAGGGTGGCCCTATGAATGCGAATTTAGGTGCACTTATCAAAACATAAGCGAAAGTTGCATGTCTTGCACAATATTCCCAAGGGTTATCCGATGAAGAGGATGCCTAAACTACGAGAATGGGAATTTTCTTTTTGCTTATATATATATATATATATATATATATATATATATATATATATAAAATTCACCACATGAGGCATATAATACATCAATTAGGACATATTACACCTGATGATATATGGCTCCCCCCCCCCCCCCCCCCCCTTGTTGGTTGTATAGGTTGGAAGGTGGAGACCAGTAGAACTGATTTCTAACAAGCTTGGAATGAAGCAAAACAGTTGCAAAATGAATCTTTGAGAGTTGCACCACTTGATATTCTCTTATAAGAGCCATGAACTATGTTGATGTATATGGTCATGAGAAGTGAACACATAAAACATAGCATCACCACATAAACATTGAAGAGGATTGCTTGACTATTCAAAGAATGGACCTTGGAAAGGCCATAATTATCCATAATCAATTACTCCATGAAAAGAAATGTAATTGCCCTTCCTTAACTAGCCTAATTGCCTTTAAAATAGCTTGCAATATTTGAAGTAGATAGTCATCACTTCACTTATCACCACGTATTTGAATGGGGATCACTTGAAAGAAAACATGAGTGGGAAAACCAAGTATTATAGATGATGTGTATCCTCACATTACAAGATATCACTTCTGTGCATGGGAATGGAACAATCGTACCTCATGCGATGCCATATGGCCCTATATTTGATGCATACATGAAGTGCAAAGGATCTGATATGGTGCAAAAAGACAAGGTTGCACAAATCACATGGTTATTGCACAAAAAGGTGTCATTGCTTGTCCTTGAGGAATCAACTCTTTATGCCTGAGCTCCTGTATCATTCAACTTAAAGTTTTGGATGGCAATGTTAGTTTTGCAAAAGGAAAACAAAAGAACATATAAGTACATATATATGAGTGTATGTTTCCTCTTTCTAGAGCATATGCATGAATTAAAAAAGCATAAGGTGCAAGCTGATCTTGAAGCTCCAAAAAGCAATGATTTAGCACTAGTGCATGCTCCTTAATGGTGAGTGACCTCGTTGGATCAAGAAGAGGAATGGTACATCTCTTTGGAACTTGCATAGTATGCGTGGTTTTCTTCTCTAGTTGTGGATTTTTGGGTACCCACTTGTGTATGGTCATAGGTTTTGGTTTATGTGGTTGCCTCCTCTTAGTTGTATTATCCCACTTTTGTTTACCTGACCCTAAGTTCTTGGGCTTCCTTGGGATTGGTGTAAATTGAGCCATTAAGAATAGATTTGGGAACCCATACTTGATTGTAGCAATTTTTCATTGTTCTAATGGAATTGGGTATCTAAATCTGTGTGACTATTTGTAGCGCTTCCCCAATCACAAGCTATCCTCAATCACAAGCCAAGAAAAACATAACTTTTAGAAGATAAAAGAAAATCTGATGCGAAAGAGGAGACAAGGTATGACTCAGAGAAAGAGAAGCTCTCATATTATAGATTTGAATCAATCGATACAATAGCTTTGGAAAATAATTTCTTAACAAAGCCTTGACCTTGTGACCACCCCCGAGCTATCACAATCTCATTCACACTCGCACTCTGAATCACACTCACACTCTCACTCTCACTCTCAATCACAAGGTAATTCTATGATTTTCAGCCTCTTCCTGCTTGACATAGCAAGTCTCTTTCAAAACAGATTTTATCCTTCCCAAGATAGTGTGTGATCCACCAAATATAGAAAAAGTCAGCTCTCCCCATGTTTCATGCAAAACTTTCATAAAAGCATGCGTTTGTAGTAGTCAAGTGCTTTCTTTAGCGATACCTATCCAAAAATAGAAGAAGAGCGACAAAAATACATATCCAAAGACCTCCATAAGTGTGCATGACAACACGTACACTTCAAAATCACAAATTCGAACACTCGAGCCCTTTAACTCAAAAACAATGAGGAATTAGCTTAAGCTTGTGAGACACAAAAATGTTCATCTCTTCAATCGATACAATAGTGTTAGAGATGACTTAGGTCCAAATCTGCCTCCAAGTATCACTTTTGAGCCCTGCAAGTTTAGAAACTCTAGAGAGAGAATAAAATCAAGGCATTTTCTTACAACGAACTAACCTTAGAGCCTTAAACGAGGTACTTAAAACATGATTCACAAAAATTTCATAGAGATACTTTTATTCTCTTATGCATGCTCTACCTTTCTCTCATATAGCATTTCTCTTAATTCTTTCATCTTCACGTTCAAGTTTCAACCAAAAAACATGATGTGGATAAGGTTGAGAAAGAATATAAAACTTGTCATCCCTAATTTTTTCCTACATGCATAAAATGGCCTAATTATTCATTTTAAAAATTATCCTCACAATGCAATTCAGAGAGTTCAAAATGAATTATTTCACTATTGAAAGGCCTATTACACTATTGGTTGTGGTCCACTATGTTGTGTTTCATATTCTCAATGTGGCTTTCTATGGGAGGCTTGGTTATTCTTGTGGTAATGAGAATAATCCTTAGATGGCGTGACTAGTTTCTTCGGCACCCACATGTGTTTATGTGAGGCTTGTGCTACCACAAGAGACTTAGATAACCAACTTCCTTTAGCCACTAGAAAGTTGTGTCTTCCAAGAATCTATGGTCTTGGTTATACTTGTCTAGGCTTTTGTCTTTTTTTATGTTGATTGATAGGCGGTGTTTTTGGTGTAAGTTTTGCATCAATGAAACACTCAAGAATTCATGTAGTTCTAGTATCAATCCACTGACTGAGAAACAAGTGAAAAGAGGTATGGATACATCTTTTCCATCCCGCTTGAGGATCACTTTGCCATGGGCTAGGTTTAGACCTATAGAATTCTCAAAGATCCAATCTTGTCCAAGTATAACTTTCTCCATAAGATCATCATCCTCGTAGGCTAAAAATTCGACTGACAACTTGGTCTTTCCCAAATGCATGGGAAGTATAGCTTCTCTAGTGCAAGGGGTTTAAGTACCCCATAAGCCTATCAAGTAGGCTTCAACTAGTTTTTTTTTGGCCTTCAATGTCTGTACAAGAGACCGCCTTATCACATTAGTTGTGGCATTCATGTCAATAAGGAATTTCACCATATGTTTAGGAGAATTTCTTAACTAAGCAATCATGTGTGGCCTTCTATGTCTTATTCTCTTTGCATTAGAATGAACTTGACATATAGCCATGGAAATAGCTTATGGCTCCATGAATGACTCCATTGGGACTCCTCTATGTACATTTAGAGTGCATATTTTCATCTATGTGCTTCATTGTTGACTTTTTTTACATATATGCTCTATTGATACTTGTTGCACCTATGCTCATATGTGTTGTTCCTCTTGTTTTCTATTTGTAGCCATGTGTAATCATAACAAGATGTCAAGAATGAGGGTTCCCGGGTAGATTTTGACTCTTCAACCACTAATATAGTTGGGAAAAATGTCACCTTCAAGTGTGGCTAATTGGATGGCTCCACGAGGCGAGATACATTGTATCATGTAGGGCCTATGTCCTCTTGTCTACAACTTCTTGTTGTTTCAATTTATATACAATTATGTGGTCACCTTCTTATAGATCCTTATCCTTTATATGGGCATCAAAGTAAGATTTTTGTCTCGTTTATGAGTGTAGATGCCCCAATAGCCTTGAGGTGCATCTTTGAAGTGCATCAAGTTTATCTAGCAATGCAAATAATTGATGAACATTCCATCCATATTATTGGGATAATTTTAGAGTCGGGACCAAGAAGTCAATAGGAAAAATAGCATGTTGTCTTTATACCAATTGAACGGACTAGCTCATAATGTAGTCTTATAAGACACCTGATAAGCCCAAACTACATGATGCAGTTGCCTATCCCATTTTGAGCATCTCAAATTAACCAATTTTGCCAAAATTATGCAAAAAAGTTTGTTGGAACTCTCAACTTGATCATTCTCCTATGGATGTATGAAGCTAATTTTTTGTGGATGAAAAAAATTTCTCTTAGTAAGCTCTCTATGAATTCATTCACAAAATGAGTACCTATGTCATTGCTTATCTTGATTGGGATACCAAACCTGGTAAATATTTGTTCAAATAAGAAAGTTGTGATTATTTGAGCACCTGCTTTTGTTTTGGCATGTGCATCTACCCACTTAGTGAGATAATATGTTGCTACTATTATGTATTCTACATGAGATCCTGTGGGATGTGGATTAATAGGACCAATAAAGTCTATCCCTCATTTTTGAAAATGCATGTCCTTCCATCATTGACCTAAGAGGATCTAATCTCTATTGAATGGATACTTAGCTCTTTGGCATGTATCACACCTATGCATGAATGTTTGAGCATCCATGCATAATGTGGGACACCACAACACAACAAATAAAATGATTTAAATTGTTTGTTCTACAGAAAAATGTCTGCTTGCAACACCTAAGTGTGTGGCTTCCAATAGTGGAAAATAATCATTTTTGTGTGGATTATATATGCTTATCTTCTGGCATGCAATAATAAAGTACTCCGTTGCCATCTCGGTGATATAAGGAACCAACATTGATGTGTAGGTTCTTTGCATTCATTACTTTCTCTTTGGTAAATTGGGCATAAGGATGAACTAGCCCAAAAGATCATACTATTGTCTCATCCCATTTTGGTACCATTTTGATGTTGAAAAAGTAAGTGTCTAATAATTCATCATTAATTACTGCTTCATTTGGGTTAGTGCTTTTGGTTCTTGACAAATGGTAATCTCTGATACATGTATTGCCATTTTTTGCTACCACCTCAAAATTATATTTCATAAGTAGAAGGAACCACCTTAGTAAACTATCCATAGCACATCTCTTATTGACAAGGTGGAGTAAAGTTTGATGGTCTACAAAGAACTTGAATTTATGTGCTAGTATAAAGTTTCTAGACTTCTTTATTGCATAAACCATGCCATGTAACTCTAGCACCATGGTAAGCACCAATGTGAGGAGATCTATCTTGTAATTGTCAATCTATAGAGACGTGATGGTGGTATGACGACCATGAGCAAGTGAAAAGCACAAGTGCATGAGTGAGAAGCACACTAACATGCACACATGCATATAAGGCAATACAAAGAGTGGGAACAATGGAATCTTCTATTATCAAGCTCAAAGCAAGTATACAATGCTCAAGAATAAGTTCACTCTCCAACTAGCTAACCCCAAAAATGAGTTATCTAAGGGGCACAAAAACTAAACAAGGGTGTGGAGGTAGTTGTTTTATTGGTATATACAGTGCTTTTTGAGCAAGGGGCTGAATGGGTGGGGTTTGGAAGATGGGTTCCTTCGATTGGGTGATTTCATTAGTTGTACTTGTAGTATGGGTTTCTTGGGTTCTAGGCAGGAATGGAGGCTATGGGGGTGAAATTGGTGAGGTTTGTACAAAATTTTCTACTCTGAGATTGATTTTAAGCATTGATGTTGCCTCCTAGGTTGTAATAGCCTCAAAGTGTGACACAAGTATTTGAATGTTCTTTCCCAATCTTGGCTTGCTGCCGATTCACCTTTGATCATATTGAGGTCAAGGTCTCTACAGCATAGTGTTAATAGCTTCAATAGTTGTGCATATCGCTACTAATAGGTTGAGGGACTCGATGAATTGTGATCGATGCCTTCTTCCTACAATATTTGTTTCATTAATAGCTGACTCTTGTGGAAGGATAATGGGTGTTGTAGAACTACAATTAGTACCCAAGACTTGAACTAGCAAGACCACCATGATCAGAGAGAGCACATTTCTAACATCCAATTCCACCCATATATATACCTCTAGGCCAAGGGGTGCATGCTCTTGGGATTGGCCAAGTTTCTAGCCAAGTGTCCCTCATGTGGTCACTTCCCCAAGGGTCATCACATGTCTTTTGATTTCCCAAGGTCTATCACATGCCTTCTAAATCAAATGAGGATTTGTCTCTCATGTACACACAAGGTGGCTCCTAGAGAAGCTTCTCCCAAGACTAAGGTTTCTAGACCTTAGGATAAATCAAGCAGAAGGTTCCAACGATTCAATTGGGAGCTCATATGAATAAATACTGTTGACACTCATGGTCAAGCACAAGGTGCACGAATGCATCAAAGAAGTGGAAACACAAGAAGAGGGAGCATGTAGGGAGCTCCAAGAAGTATATGTCAAATTTCCAAAAGAAACCCCTATAAAAACACTGATTTTGATCACTAAATACCATTTCACATTTTTGCCACTCCATTTTGTTCAAGCCAAGGAGTCCTTCAGCTTGAGGAGTATTAGAAGTATCTACATACCATTTTTCATAATTTTTAGACTCTGTTTAAGCCCTAAAACCTAATTTTTAACTAGACCAGACACTAGGTCTAGACATGGCCAAAACTAGTCAAAAAAACTATAAAAAGAGCTAGAGAGCTCATTTTTGAGGTGGGTTAGTTGGGGTTAGCATTTTTTGAGGAGAGAGAGTTAGAGAGAGACTTTTCTTGACGAGTGTAATCGAGTTATTGAGAATCAAAGCTTCCATTGTTCCTATCTTTGTTATCTTGCCTTGCGTGCATGTGTGTGTGTGCATGTACGTGCTTGTCACTCACATTTGTTTGCCACAATTGCTCATGATCTTCATATTCTCCTCATGTCTCCATGGATTGACAAGTAAAGGACATGGTGCTCATGCTTGGGCTACACCAAATTTTGGGATCGTTGTGGAGGAGCATTTCTCAAGGATGAACGTTGCAACTGTAAGATCACAGATTTGGAATTTGGAGGTAAAAAATAGTCATTTCTATTAAGTTTCTGATTTTTTTCTCCATCTTCATCATCATCATCATCATCATCTTCTCCCATCTTCATCTTCATAGAAATTTTTTGTTTTTGATTGTATATTCACCATTTTCACCTCATTTTTCATTCATGGATGTGCGAGAGAGGGGGAGAGAGAGAGAGAGAGAGAGAGAGATAGACACAGAGAGAAAGAGAGAGATAACATGTTTGTGTGTGTGTGTGAGTTGCTGTGGTTTTCACAAACCTCTGCACGACATGTAGGTCTCGATTCTTGATTTCGAAGTTCCTCCCAAAATTCTAAAAAAATTGCAAAGTTGTGGAAAATTCAAGATTTTTTGAATATCACGATTGCGTAGTTTCTCGCCTAAAATCACTCAAAAAATCGCAATTTTTTGGTGCTCTTATTGTGAAAAAATCACAGTTTTTTGGTTCTATGATTGTGAACATTTTGCAACTTTTTGATTTTCACATAATCATGACTTTTGTATTGTCACATAAAATTGTGACTTTCTAGTGGTCACACAACAACGTGATTTTCTATGTTTTTAGTTTCTTGGTGTATACAGATTGTTTTGATCTTTTGGAGTGAAGTAGAGGAGACAGGGATGCCTCCATAGGAATATAAAACACTAGCGAAAATTGGGTATCAATTGTTGGATTTTGAGGTCTTTGAAAGCATACAAACAGCACGAGGAAGAAGAAGAAGCTTGGAGCACAAGACACAATACTGAATGCATTACCACTAGAATGTACAAAGATATATGACCTTTTAGGGTTATAGGCATATATACAAGCTAGGGGAAAAAAACCTCCTAAAGACGAAAAAAGTGTCATGGTGGTCCTAGTGTGTTCACACACATCACTACCTAAATATATCAACAAATCCCCCCTGGGAGTGATGCGGTGAAGGAGGAGATGGCACTCATGTATAAGGAAGTGCCAAGCTATGTGGAATCAATCCCCAAAAGGAAGTAAGCCCAAAGCTTTGTGAAAAGCTTCAAACTTCTTCCTCGGTAGAGCCTTTGTGAAAAGGTCTGCAATGTTCTTCTGTGTGGGCACATATGCCAAATTGAACTCTCCAACAGAGAACCTCTCCTTGACGTATTGATAGTGCACCTCAATATGCTTAGTGCGAGCATAGAACAGAGGGTTTCTTGCAATTGCCAATGCGCTCTAACTATCAGTGAAGATGGTGGTGGTAGAAGACTGACCAACACTCAAATAAGCATAAGGCGTCTGAGCCACACACACTCAACACTCACTGTGAAAGCTTCCCTATGCTCAGCCTCATAACTAGAAGTGGCCACAATAGGCTACTTCTTGCTCAACCACGATATGCATGAGCTACCAAGCATGAAGCAAAAACCACTAGTGGACACACAAGTGTCATAGCAACCAGCCCATTTTGAGTGAGAAAAAACATGTAAATCTGGCGTTAGTGATCCCCCCTTGAGATAAAACTATCCAGGTAGCCGGTTACCACTCAAGTAGTGAAAGATGTGCTTAACTACCTGCTAATGCTTGACACTTGGGCAATGCATAAACATGTTCATCTATGAGACAACAAACTAAATATCCAGCCAAGTAATGCATAAGGAAATCGAGCATCCAATAGCCTGCTGACAAAGAACAACATCAAATGCATCTCTAGCATCATGAATAATCAATCGTAAGCCTGTCTCCATAGGAGTGGCAATAGATTTACAGTCTTCAAAGCCAAAATGCTGCAATAATGTGTCAATATATTTTGCTTGACACAAATCCATTATGCCATCAACTTGCATAAACTGAGTGCCCAGATAATGATGCAAATGCCCCAAATCTGACATCTCAAATGAGGCGTTCAAATTAGCCTTAAAATCAGCAATATGCTTCTCAATAGGACTAGTGAGTAGCATGTCATCAACATAGACAACAATGATCAGAAGCACTTCATTTGCACGTTTAACATATAACATGCTCTTTGTTGGACTATTCTCAAAATCATGTGCAATCAGGTAGGCATGTATCTTTGCATACCAAGCATGTGGTGCTTGTTTCAAACCATATAATGCCTTTTTCAACCTGCACACTTGGTTTTCATACCCTTGTTGCACAAAGCCATGGGGCTAAAAAACATACACTTCTTCATGCAAGTCACCATTCAGAAATGCACTTTTAATGTCCAACTAATGTACATTCCAACCATGATGAGCTTCAAGTGCACAGATGCTATGAACATTAGTCATTCGGCATGTAGGAGCAAAAGTCTCATCAAAATCAATGCCTCTTTCCTAAGCATAACCCTTTGCAACAAGCCTAGCCTTATACCTGTCATCTGTTCCATCAAGCTTATGCTTTAGCTTGCATACCCACTTCGTGCCAATGGCCGTCTTGCTAGGAGGCAAGTCACATAAAGACCAGGTACCATTTTTCATGATAGCATCATATTTTGATTGCATAGCAGCCATCCAATTTTTAGAATTTTGTGCTTCATCAAATGAAACAAACGCATTCTCATCATAGAGACTAGAGGCAGCCATAACATAGCAATCTCATGCAAAAGAAGCACTATGAGAGCATGAATGAGTACGATATGATAGAGGTGCATATAATTTGCTATCACGCAAAGTCTACACCAACCATTTTGGCATAATTTTTGCCTCCTCAATATCTACTCTCTCATCAACAAGTGCATCATGTAAATATGCATCAGTGATGGAATGATTTGCATCATCACATGAAACCTATAAAGGCTAAGAACTTGCTTCATTAGGACCAACACTAGACTGTCCACTTATAAAAGGAGGCGGCAAGGTGTCATACATGTCTTTGGAGCTAACTGATGTCTCTTTAGTACATGAAAGTAATGGTTGAATAGCATCCTCCACAAAAATAGCATCATGGCTAACCAAAATGCATTTAGTATGTGTATGATATAGATGATAGCCTTTGCTTTCAAAATTGTACCCAACAAAAACACATTTCACTACTTTATCATCAAATTTATGGCATTGTTGTTCAAGCAATAATGCATATGCCAGATAACAAAAAACACGCAGGTGAGCAACAGATGGCTTAGGACCATGCCAAGCCTCATATGGAGTGATAGACTACAATGCCTTAGTGGGACACTTGTCAAGTACATATGCTGCACTTATAACATCTCTCAAGCCAGAAACTATGTGGTAAAGCTTGACTCTTGACCATATACCTCGCCATCTCCATGAGTGACATGTTCTTCCGTTCAGAAATTCCATTCTATTGAGGTGTATATGGCATTATACACTGATGTTTTATCCCATGTTCAACTAGAAATGCACTAAAATCAGAAGACATATATTCCCCCCTCGACCAAAATGGAGGGTGCTCATTTTACATGCTCACAGATTTTTAGCCAAAACTAGAAATTGTTTGAAGCACCTAAACACTTCGGACTTGCTTTCAATGGATATACCCATGCACGCTTGGAAAAAATCATCAATGAAAGTCACAAAGTAAAGATAGTTTCCAAAAGAGGGTGTCTGCATAGGACCATAGACATCACTATGAACAAGATGCAATTTCTGAGTAGCTCAAATTGAACCATCTTTTGGGAATGAGGAATGTTGCATCTTGCCCAAAATATAGACTTTATAGACATGTTTACCAGGTGCCTCAAGTTTGGGCAAAGAGGACACCATTTCATATTTCTACAGGCATAGCAAACTAGCAAAATTTTGATGACCAAAGCATCCATGCCAAAGCTTTGCATCTAACAAAGTGTGAGAATCATGTAATGCACATGTTGAATCATTCATAGATTTTTCATAGTCCATGAGCTTATATAGCCTACAAACATAAAATTCTAGAAGCAATAATGATATCATTGTTTGATAGATCATGAACTGTACATCTGATATCAACAAATTTCATAACCAAGCCGATTTTGGCTAAAGGTGAAATTGATAATAGATTCATCTTCATCCTTAGCAAAAATAAAGCATCCAACAATGTAAAGAACTACCATGAGTAGTAGTCAGAATGATCTTACCAACTCCCAATACAGGATAAGAGGAGTTTCTGATGCATGTGACAATATTGCCTATAGGGGCAGACTCGTGAACTAAAGAAACTGCACTGCAAGGTAATATGTTTGTTTGCCCCACTATCAAAGTACCAAACCTTTGAGTCTACTACAGACATACATTGTTCATGAGAAGATGGGTCATAACTGCAAACATTGGTAAATGCCCATTCTTCATTCTACACAAGATTAGCAGACTTTGTAGAGGCTTCTGCAACAACCATTCCAACCTCTTTCTTCCTTGCCTCTTTAGCAGCTAGTTTTAGAAAACTCTTTATGGCATGGTCATTTCCTTTATGCTATTTGCAAAACAATTTCTGCTTTTCTGTTTTCTTCTCGTCTCTGTCATCCTTCTTTGATTGTGTAGAATTAGTAGATTTTTGCTTACTAGTAGAAGAGCTCCATTTATCTTTGCCCTTTTGACTAGCCAGGAAAGCTTGATCTACAATATACATAATGGACCTGTTTTGCCTAGATTGATCTTCTTGTAATAGAACAAAGACTACCTCCTCAAATGTTAAGGCATTTGGATTGCCTGATACCAATTGTTTGAGTTTGAGGTCTATGGAAGCACATGAACAAGACAAGGAAGAAGAAGAAGCTTGGAGCACAACGCACAATATTGAATGTATTACGACTAGAATGTACAAAGATATATGAACCATTAGGGTTATAGGCGTATATAGAAGTTGGAGGAAAAACCTCCTAAAGAGGGAAAAAAGTGCCCCGACGGTCCTAGTGTGTTCACACACATTGCTACCTAAATATATCAACATTAATGGAGTTAGAAAAAATCGTGAATTTTTGCAAGGCAATTTTTGAGAAAATCATGACTTTCTACAATCCAATTTTTGAGAAAATCATGACTTTTTGAAAGGCATTTTTTGAGAAAATCGTGACTTTTTGAGAAAATCGCGACTTTTTGCAAGCAAGTTTTTGACAAATTCATGACTTTTGAATGAAGGTAAGCTTAAAAATCACGATCTTTTGGATACTCTTTGGCAAAACATTGTGACTTTTTGGAAGGTGAATTGGGTAAAAATCACGACTTTTTGGTGGTCTCATAAAATTGTGATTCTTTGAGGGTCACATAACATCGCAATTTTTTGGCTCTCTAAGTGTGAAAAACATTATGATTTTTTGGTTTTCTCACTCTTAAAAAAAATCACGACTTTCTAGTTGTCTCACTTTCAAAAAAAATCATGACTTTTTGGGTTTTTCGCTTTCACAACATCGCGACTTTTTGGCCCTCTAACTCTCAAAAAATCACAATTCTCTGACAAGTTTTGTTTATCTGTTTTGACCCCCAAGAGCTTGATTTGACATAAAGTTTTCATCCAAAATCCACGTTTTGAGCTTTAGAGTGCGTTGAAAAGCTTGTTTTGAATCCCACATGACCTCAAATTTTTTACTTTTTTTTAACAATGTGTTGATTTTTAGAGAATTTGAAGTCTACCTTCAAGTGGGATTAGGAAGCCAAGGGGACTCCAAAGGATTTGTAACAATACAAAGGGGAAAATGGTTCTTTAAAAATGTTTGAATCAAATTATCTATCAAATAAATTAGAGTTAAAGCTTGGTCTAAACTTGGGACTTTTACAAGTCCATTGAGAACCATTCAAGGGTGTCAAAGCAAGGTGTCACGTGCATTGCAAGCTTGGGAACATGTGTCGAGCATTCAAGGGTGATCAAGGGAGAAGCAACTTGAGGTTGGAAGCATTCTTAACCCCCTCATTCAATTCTTAGCTTATGCTAAATACAACTAGTGATATTGATTAATTAGGGTTGCGATAGGTACAAATCAAGTCCAAGAAAACCCTAATTTCTCAAGTTCAAGCATAATTTAGGATATTGTTGTGACAAATCCTAAAGGAAAAGCACTTAAGTGGATTGATCACATATCAAAGTGCTATAAAACTCAAGTATTCCTAAGGACGATATTTGGTAACCAAGATTATACTAGAGAAATCTATAAAAGAACAAGTAACTGATTCAAAAGAACATTGCAACATGGTTGTACTTGGCGAAATTGGGACTAATAGACAAAGCCTATGAACCTTAGATCAGGTAGACACCTAGGCAAGGATAGACAAAGCATCACATTTTCTAAAGCTAGCGTCAATCACACAGCAAGGTCATGCTCATAGCAACTTAGTGATTATCCCTACATGCTAAGTTCAGAAACAAGCGATTCAAAAATGTCTTTTAGCATGAAGAGACCTACAGGCAGCTCGGGCATTTCCTATTTAAAGACACTAGAAGGTCCCTATAAAATGCAATTGGAATATATTAGGAGCAATCGATTAGGTGCACACATTTATGAGGATGGTTTGAGGCAATCAATTGTCCAACTTAAAAATCTCGATCAACTCTTCGAACTGGAGCACCCAATGGTTAAATTGAAAGAGGGTTCGTATATTGATAAGCAAGGAACCATGTATGTGGTTACCAGATAACTAGACAGGACATATGAGTTTGGAAATGTCATTCTCGAGAATGAGATAAAAGACCTAGAGCAAGGAGACCTAGGACAAGAGCCCAAGACTCCTTAAGGCAAATCCATCTTGACTAGAGTGATTATCCTAGAGTGGGTTCCCCAAGACAACAAAAGCATAGAAATATTCTTGAATAGAGAAATGAAGGAAGCTTTTTTGAGATTTAATCGATATCAACTTAGCAAAATGGGTGGAGTCACCATCTACGAGTTCAAAGATCCTGAGATACCAGGAAAAGTTGTCTATCTGGATAACATGTTGGAGAGAATGTTCTTGGTATTGTAACAGATCATGATAGTCATGCATACACTTGGAAGGGCACATTGATTTTCCCTCCACCAAGATCTAATGTTTCCCATGGCCCCCAACATGTAGGATCATCCCAGGCTCATGAAACCTAGAGGGAAAGAGATAGAGAGAGACATGAGGTAAGCTTTGCACACACTATGGGCAGAGATAGATTTGGTTTTGAAAGTGAAAGACATGAAAGAGAGAGACATAGACCACATAGGCATCAAAGAGATGAACATGATTTTTGATTGCCTAGACCTTGAGAGTATCCTAGAACCCTTAGACCCTCTCAAGTGGTCAAGACAATGAAAAACTACTTTGATGGGTCAGGAGATCCTTTTGATCATGTGGCTAAGTTCAAACAAGTGGTAAGGACTGAATAGGTCGAGGACTTGTTCACCCAGTTTGAGGCATTTGGTTTGACCCTCAATGGTACTACTTTAGCTTGGTTTTAGCCCTTGAACAGGTACAACTACCAAAATATAGGTCAACTACTAGAAGCATTCATCATAGAATTTTCCAAAAGGCATTAGACATAACACATCATCCTTGATCCACAACTTCAAGCAGACACCCCAAGCACTTTGGTGAGGGTACCTGCTGCATTCTTCTTGATGGGATAGCATGCTCTTTCCACCATCCTTCTCAATTGTACTTGATTGCCAACTCTTGAATGTCCTTCACGAGGTCTATTCCCAAGCCTTCGCAAAAATTTGACTACAAACATGTTATCTTGTATGGTACTCCATAAGTAGATAAGATTACCAAAGACCTTCTTGTAGCTCCCAATGTCTATCTGCTGGTATAATGATCTTAAGGCTTCTTTCATCACATAGAATGCCTTCTTCAATTTACATATGTGCTCTTTGAATGTGGAACCTAAAACCCCGATGGCTGAGACACATTCACCTCCTCCTTGAGGTCAACATTCAAAACTTTTGATTTGACATCTAACACAAAAACTTGCCACTTCATATGAGCTACTAGCATTAGAACGATGCAAATAGTGGTCATTAGAGCAAAAGAGTCTTGAAAATCAACACCCCTTTTTAGTGAAATTCATTGTGCTACCAATGTCTCTTGATAGCATTCCAAGATTCCTTCTATCATGTCCTTGACTTGCCAGACCCACTTGGTGCTAGTGATCTCCCATGCTTCATTTTTCATTAAGCTATCACAATTGGCTTGCAAAACCTCTTTCCATGTTGGATCTACATGTGCTTCATCTTCAATTATTGGCTTCATTACTTCCTTCATAATCTCAACCATGATGGCTATACTGACTATGCGAGTAGAAGCCCACTTGCGCTTCTCTATTCTTTGTGACCTCCTTGGTCCTTCTACCTTCTCTTCAATAGCTTTTGGCATAGGATTACTGTGACCATAGACTCACCTATTGCAATGACAACCAATCTGTTTGGGTGATTAATGAATTACTCCTTCGCTTGATGATAAAGTGAAAGCTCTTTTCTTGTCCTCCACTGCATGTGGTTGCTCCAAAGACACCACATCACGACTCCCTTGTATCTTCTTTGCCTCCTGGTCATCTAATATGAAAACCCTTTTCTTTTCACAATGACCTAAGAAGATGCATCTCTTACCTTTTGGTTCCAACTTGTTCTTTCTTTGACCTGGGACAAGAGCATAACACACAGTCTCAAAAATTCTAAAGTGTAAGATTGATGGATTCTTACCAATGTAGAATTCATGGTGACTCTTTCTGATTTGATATGCAAAGCGCAGTCCTTCCCTCATATTCATTGTTATCTCAACAATGGTGTGACTCTTGTATTCCATAATGCCATCATGTTGTGATGTGTGAGGTGTCATTGATTGACACTTTATCCATTTCCACTTGTAAAATCCTTCCAACTCCTTTGAGTTGAGCTCACCACCACCTCCTCCAAGATTCTTCACACTTTTCCCTTGTTCATTTTCAACAACTTCTAGTTGTTCTTTAATCTTACCAAAAGCTTGAGCCTTATCACAAAGAAAGTACATCCACATCTTCCTGCTATAGTTGTCAACAAGCTCAATATAGGAAGATCCTCCCAAGGCCTGTATAGACATCTTACCACACAAGTTAGCACATACCAACACTAGAGGAGCCTTTCAGCCACTCTTGCTTTCTTGTGGGAATGTCTCTTTGTGTGGCTTTCCCATCATACAAGCTCTACAAGGTTCCTTCATTCCATTCACTCTAGGTAAGTGATGAAGAATAATACCTTGCTTTTGCACCTCCTTCCATACTATCTATGTCATCATGATGGGTCTTGTTTAGGCTGCATAGAACTAGATTGACCCATATCATTGGTCATTTGATGAGATGCACCATTGTCTAGTACCCATGAATCCACAATTGATTCTTATTGTGTTGAGGAGCATACCACCTTTGCTTTGGCTCCATGTATTGTCTCCTCCTTCACTTCATCTATCCTCTTGACATGACAATCTCCAATCACATGTCCCTTCCCTTTGCAATGGAAGCATTGTCCTTGAAACTTCTTCTTACTACTCGTCCTCTTTGCACTCTCACCTTTGGTTGAGGAACCACCTTTACCTGATACATTGCTTGAGAACATGGCATCTTTGTTGCTAATTCTTGCTTGGGATTTAAGCTGCAAATCCTCTTCCATTGAATAAAACTCCTCAAATATCAAACCTTGAGGTTTCACCTAAGTGTTGAGTGTGGTTACCCTTCCATCATAATTTGGTGGAGAATTTTGGAGACACCTTTGAGATAGTCCCTTGTTAGTCTTCTCTATCCCTTCACAAGCCATTCCATCAGAGGGCTTCTTGATCTGAGTAATGGATGCCTTAACCTTATCTCCTTCTGCAGATGTCTTTGCTTCCAATTGGTTTTCTAAATTTTGAATGCATGTTTTTGTTTCTTACCTCAAAGTGACTCCTCAATATACGCCATGCCTCACTTGCCTTGGATGTATGCTAAATAAGAGGTAGAATGGAGTCCACACAATTGTTCACTATATAATATAGTGCACTTGCATTCCTTATCTTCCAAGCGTGTAGAATCTTTGCATATGGGAGAATCACCATATTCGGATCCAATGGGTCAAAGGTGGGTTGTGGCTCTTGCTCACTTCCCATCACCATCTCCAAAAGATCATAAGAATCAAGGATAACTGTAATCTTGAACTTCCAAAGAAAACAATTTGTACCACCTAACTTGCCTTCACTGAAAGTTGGTGGATGAACCCATAGTGTTTGCATTTCCAAATCCATTGCACCAACTCCACTTCCACTTCCACTCCTAGATGCTAACACCTCCATGGTGTTGAAGCCTTTGTGTCCCAGGAACTTGAAGCCTTTAAGCATTTGCCTCCCAAGAACTCTAGCGTTGAAGCCTTTGCCTCCCACAAGCTATAGCATTGAAGCCTTTGCCTCCCAAGAACTTCAATGTTGAAGCCTTTACCTACCATAAACTTTGGATTTGAAGCATTTACCTCTCACAAGCTTGATTGTTGAAGCATTCCTTCCACAAATGCAAGACTTGATTGCTTGGCCTCCACGATCTCTGCAATCTTCTATACCTTCCCAAGATCTGAAACGTAAGATCGAATATCTTCATTAGCATTCAAGTAGTGACACCGGACATTGTATTTAGTCTCTGTATCCTTTGATTATAGTAGCCATCATGTATGTGATCATTGGCAATCCCTGCAGAGGTGCAAGATATGGGTAGTTAATCCAATCTACACATCGTGCATTGTTCTTCACTTTGATGGAAAATGCTAGCCATGATCGGCGTCTTGGGATGAGTCTGTAGCATGGGTTCTCTATATGCAAGGAGGCATTCGACCATGTGCATAGCATCTCATGATACTCTTTTAGTAATCAAGCCCTCCAATGAGGTTGGAAAATTGTGCCTCTATGTGCTTCTTTAGGAAAACCGTTTGGTTTGAGTTGTGTGCAAAAATTTGGTAGTTTGCCTATAACTTGTTGTATCTCTGCATTGTAGTCTACCAAAATGAAAAAATATGGCATGTGTTGCAATTAAAAAGTGGTGATAAGCCTATAGTGAGCTAGATTTTGGAAGTATTCAGATTGCAATACAGTCTCTTGGATAGCTTCCATGGCCAATACTTGTAATTCCACACCTTCAACGTGGGTTCTACCAATCTCCTCTACTTGTTTAATCCATGCAGGCTATTGACGGCACAACTATGCTTCTTGAATCTTACTCTTATTCACCATTTGTACCTTTTTATACTTTTTAAATTAGTTTAATAAGCACTCTTTTATAGGTGTGTGTGTGTGAGTGCCACATTAGCCAATAAGTGAGATTCATTATCCTTTTAGTTGAAAAATCCCACATAGAATGGATTTTTCCCATTTTGTATATAAAGAGGTCACTACCTCTTGTTTTGGGGAGCATTCTTGGAGATAATGAGATCGTGCTAGTTTCTGGAATGCTTGGAGAGCTCTTGTTGTCATTTTTATGTGCTTGTGTACTTGTTTCTTTCTTGTCTGATGCTTATAACACATCAATTTGTTAATAAGCGATGTGAGTATGCATGTGTTTGAACTTGTGGGTGTCGTTAATGATGCTTTCATCTTATTCCACACATATCTTGTTGTTAATCTCGTACTAACGAAGCACCATTGCATCTGTTGAATGCTTCTACACAACATTTGGGTCTAGAGAGATGTTCCTTGGTTCGACAAGAAGAACACAAAGGTGGAAGAAAAAGATAACTTGGAAATTTAGAGAGAAAA
Source organism: Ceratopteris richardii (assembly GCA_020310875.1). Lineage (NCBI taxonomy): Eukaryota > Viridiplantae > Streptophyta > Polypodiopsida > Polypodiales > Pteridaceae > Ceratopteris > Ceratopteris richardii. The sequence goes on along the minus strand of CM035425.1, from coordinate 15,466,441 downwards.
CAAAGAATAAAAAACAACAACCTCGCCTGAATGAAAATCAAATGGAATTGAAGTTGACAAATGCCAACTTATATTTGTGGATGCACAATTAGGAAATTGTTCTAGGGTGTTTTATGTTGCAATTAATCCAAAATTTAAATAGAACTTTGAAAGTATTGATGTGTTGCCCTTTATTAGTGAATGAATCCTTCCTACAAATTTGGATTCTTTGAATTTGTAGGCATGATTGAAACAAGTGTGGTTGTAAATGAAGTATGCTCTAGGGAGATGTTCTATGTTTTGGATTGTATAAATGAAGATGTCATGTGACGTTCCATATGGCTCACAAAATATAAGGAAGAACAAGGAGCGTTTATTTATGAAAATTTTGAAACCCTTCCTACTCATGATGTATTTGATGATCCTAATATGCATCCTCACTGTAACCAATGTGGGCATGAGAATTTGTTTTCTGATTGTCCATATCATCCATGGAAACTCTCCCACATAAGTAAAAGCAAAATTTCTCATCTCTTTTTTATTTCCTTGAGTCACAGGAATCTCTGAAGAAGGGACCAATGGAGAACATCAAGTGCTTGGAGGATGTGGAAGGGCCCTCTCTTCCTCTAAGTTTGGATTTCTCTCATGAATCCATGAGCACAGGCTGTCTACACTTTGATCATCAAGATGGAGATAAGCAATTACGTTGTACCAGTTCTATGGAAGATACTATGGTTTCTATGGTCCATCATGAAGATCCATTCCCCATTTTCAACTCTAGAGATTCTACATGTAATAAGAATGAATGTATCGATGAATCTCTAGATCAATCCAAATGACACAACCTAGTGATCTATTGAATAAATATGTTGTATGTGTAGAAGATCACTTAGACCTTACCTCATCCATATTTGATCCCTTGAACAATAGTAGTCTATCTTTTGCGGATCAAATCAATCTAAAGGATAGAAGCACTTTGTTGAATTCCCCATGCAAGGATGAGTTTTCCCTAGAGAATCACATAGATGGCCTAAAAGACCCTTACATCAAGAAAAAGAAAACCCATTTCCATTTTAATGTCAAGCAAGTTTGGGTGGCCAACCAATTACTTACAACCCAACCAAATTGCACTATGATATGGGTACCAAAAACATCCCTTTTACAAGATGAACCAATTCACAAAAAATCTCTATAATCCATGATCTAGACCCATCATGCCTTATCATGAAGAAAGAACACTTCCAACCAAAGGATCTAAAGTAATCAAGAAAAAAATTTAAAGAAATCCTAAGAAGAATTTTGAGGTTAGGACAAGCAAACCAAAGGCATATTGGCGGCCTAAAACCTCTTTGTGTGGCATCCATGGGTATCAAACCCAACCTTGCCCAATGCACGACATATGTTCAAGATGCATATCAAGTATGCATGTGACTATGGCCTCATCCAAAGCCCAAGCATTTGCAACCTTAAGTTTAAACCAAGCACAAAAAGGCCACATGTACATATATTGTGAAAAATTTCTTTTCATTTTTCTTTTTTCAGGTTGGTGGACAAAGATATCATCCATTGCGATGGATGATGAAAAGGATAAGACCCTTGGAGTTGGACAATTGGAGAAAGCCTCATCATCACCTCATCCTTGAGCACTTTGCTCAAGATCCATTCTATTTTGCACTATTGTATTTCTAATGCATTTTTCAGAGTATGCATAAGATAGGGTCTCATCATAAGACCATGCATATGCACTTTTTTGCCTACCACCCATGCATCCTTAGCCCCCACTCATGCACATGTCCTAAGAAGAGACGCACTAATTTTATTTATATGTATCTATCATCAACATTCCATCATTACATTCTCATACATCATCCATATTTCATCTTTACATTCCTATTGTGAAAAAAAAAAAATCTAGCGCATTCTTCTTAGCTACAAGAGGCAAAAGACAAAAAGATAAAAGGCATCCAACTCCAAAAGCAAGATGAAGGAAAGTAACAGAGTGACACACTCCAATGACATAGGATCATGCACTCAAAGGGACCCCTAGAAACTCTTCCACAAAAAGCTCCACACTTGCAAAGGCTTTGTCGGAGATGACAAAGTCAAGGAGGTGGGAGTGTTGACAACACAACTATACCTCTTGGATCCTACTCTTATTCATCACCATTTTTACATTTTTCTACTTTTTAAATTAGTTTAATAAGCACTCTTGTATAGGTGTATGTGAGTGCCACACTAGCCAATAAGTGAGATTCATTCTCCTTTTAGTTGATAAATCCCACATAGCATGGATTTGGCTCATTTTGTATATAAAGAGGTCACTATCTCTTGTTTTGGGGAGAATTCTTGGAGATAATGAGATCATGCTAGTTTGTGGAATGCTTGGAGAGCTCTTATTGTCTTTTTGATGTGATTGTGTACTTCTTCCTTTCTTTTCTAATGCTTCTAACATGTTAGTTTGTTGATTAGGAACGTGATTATGCATGTGTTTAATCTTGTGTGTGTTGTTAATGATGCTTTCATCTTATTCCACATGTAGCTTGTTGTTAATCTCGTGTTAACAAAGCAACATTGCATCTATCAAATGCTTCTATGCAACATTTGGGTCTAGTGAGGTGCTCCTTGGTTTCACAAATATGAGTTGTGATGCTAAAACATCAACACATGTCTATGTAATTCATATGTATCTTGGCCTTCTTCTGTGACACAGCCCACTGGTGCTTGTTGTGGCTCATTGTCTTCTTCAAATGACTATTCTCCTATATGTCTACCATTTCTTTTGCATATGGTGCCTGAGCTGGAGATGCAAGTATCTCATATTGTTGTAGTTGGGCTTGCAACTCTATGATATGACTCTTTAGATTGGTGATATTTGCTGACGCTCTAGTTAGAAGGGTAGGTTTTGAGACTACCATCGGTAGTGTTGGCACCCCTACAGGTTGTTGTATTTGTAATTTAGTGAGCCCCTCTAGCAACTTTTCATGTGCTTCTAGAAGGTTAGTGTAATATTGCAAGATGATTTTTCTAATTTGTAGAGCAACTTCTTGAAACTTAGTGGGGGTAATAGATGCTCTTGGTGTATTCTCTATAGCCGCTTCAAGGTTATCTGCATTCCATTTTTGTAATCTCTGATTCTCTTCCTTTTTTTTCCAAGTGTCTTCTCAACAATGCCATATTCTAGGTTGTTTTGGCATTTAATTCCATCTATATGCATAGTAGGTCTTCCATCGACAGCTTGTTTGTTTTGCTCTTTCTCTTGAGCTTCCAATTGTGCACACAGTTTTGAAGAGCAGTACACCGTTCTTGAATGGTCTTGTTGGTGGTGATCAATGTTGATATTCTCTCCTAGACCTGAGTAGATTGATCTTGCATAAGCAATTATTTCTCATGGGGTAACTGATTTGCATAGTTAATCATCGTTGTTATTGTCGAATCAACAATAGATGAATGAAATAGGATGCGATGTGTAGTGTGCTATATGTAGGGGTGATGGGGATGGGAATGGCAATTGTACATGCAGACTAAAAGATAACCATGGATGTGGTGATGTTGGTGGAGGGGGGATTGGGGATTGTGGAAGCATGGGGGTGGGCAAGGTGCGATGAGTGGTGGTGATATGTCTATGGGATCAGACATGGTCATGTGTGTTGCCTCGATAGTGAAAAGTGATATTGTGGTTTTCGTGTATGATGGTATGCTTGTGACACTCCAAAAATTGTGCTTAAGCAGAAACATATTGGGTCTTGGGTGGTAAATAATAAGGAACGTGATGAACACATGAAGAGCGGAGTGTGTCCCAAAATGGACATGTAGATGGTGGATGGAAAGTTGAAGAGAAAATAGATTGTATGAGTAGCGATATGGGCTTGAATATGAGGCAAAGGAGGGTTCAAGAGGAGTTGTGTATGGTGCAATTCTTGGTGAAATATAAGATGCAGTGGAGGTGGATTGGAAAGCTAATGATTCTGATAGTAAGCTTGATATTGCAAAAAGGCTAGCATTATACAAGGGATTTACATGGGAAGAAAAGAGCTGAGTGTGTGAAGTTTGGCTATGAAACTCAAAATTTGGGATGGGCATAGTTTTAGGTGGAAGGTTGCTGGTGATGGGTATTTAGTTGGAGGTGGTTAGGATTGGTTCTAGAATTTGCAAGGGTAACATTACGTGTGTGTGTGTGTGAAATGGAGAGGGTGTGTGAGGAGGTGTCTGGAAGGTGGTTTATATAGATTTACTAACAGCTTCAATGATGGAAGTTTTTACAGTGGAGATGACAAGGGTGGTTGTAGAAGAAGTGGTGGAAATTATAGAGATTTGAATGGTTTTGCCTGATCGAGTTCTTTCATTATATTGTACATTGGGTTACTTGATCATGCCTAGTGCTTGTGCTAAGGCTTGTATGGATTGGATGAATGTGGAATCCACACTTCTTCAAGAAATTGTTCTAACACTAATCAACTTCATTACTCTAATAAGTGGCTACGGGATCAAGTTTCTTGCATGGCCTTGTGTAATATTTTGAGATTTTTTGTGTAGGTTGGTTCACCTTCCTCTTCATGATCATTTTGTTTCCTTTCTTCACCATGGGACCTAGGTGATTCCTATTCATCATCAAATGGGGTGTGGTGCTCTTCCTTTCTACATTTTTGTTCTTTATGTCTTCCAAATGGGCCCATCGTATCGTGTTATTTGCCTTATTATGATCCAAATTCTACACCCAATAGTGAAAATGCCAGAAATCCTTGGAGGACTTGCTCAAAATCAAATGTATCCATGTCATCCAGTACTCTTGTTAATAGAAACTCAAATTCTCGGGTGAGGGGTGGAGCGGATGGCTCGGGTGTCACTTATGATAGTTACAGACTAAGATCTTGGTGTTCATGGGAGATGAATAGTGAACTGAGGAACAGTGGGTGGTGCCATACTTCTAGGGTAGTGAGAGTGCATAATGATTTCATACAAGGGATTGTTCCATGCATATTCTTTGGTTGTGGGTTGTTGAGGACCTTCTTTGCTTGAAAAGCTATAGTTGTGATCGTGTTAATGCGCGCTCTATTGGAATGTCATATGTCAAACACTTGTAGATGATCCTTGCATAGGCATAGCACTCATTTAGGACTTGTTTGCATTTCCATCTTGCATTCTTTGCATAAAATATGTTCAATGATCTAGTGAGGTAGATCTATCTTTATCTCCTACTAACTCTGCTAGGTATAGACTGAACCAAATCTTCTTATGGGGCTGTGTGAACGATCTTGACCTCGAAATTTCATGCACATTCTTATCTCGTACTAACTCTGCTAGGTATAGACTGAACCAAATCTTCTTATGGGGCTGTGTGAACGATCATGCACATTCTTAGGGGAACGAAAAAGCTAGGTGTGATGGTGATGATTTGATTGATCTTTAATATATCTCTTTTCTTCCTGACATCTTGTATGTGAGTCTCTTTGTTAGTACGAACATGTCTGCCTTGCATATTGAGAGCTTCACTAACCAATTTGTGAGATAGTTTCAATCACTTTGGTTCTTGGTCAGGTACGAGTGAGGGTATGACAAAAATACCAAGAAGATCCTTGTTTGCCCCTATCTAGAGAATCTAAATCAAGTAATATCACCTCATAAAGTCCAACTTAGACAATGGTGCACGAAAATAATCAAGTAGTCCTGCTCGTTCCTAAATGGTCAATAGATCAATTGAGTTCTATAATTCTTCAACTCGTTAACCAGTGAGAATGTGTGTGAATCCTTTTTGTTCATCTTGGTGGAGGGTTGGACATGGGAATGGCACCTTGAAAGTTTTGCAAGTGAGGAGCTACTTCTCCGAGGTACTCTTCAAAGGGCAAAGATTTTGACGTCATTTGTCCAAAACTAGAGCCTTCTTCAACCATTGCTTATTATTTCTTTCAATTGCTTTGTAGATCTGTTATGACATGGAAAAACACATTATAATTTCCAAAGAAACATGGTGAGACATTGGTTCCTTTCCAATATTGATATGCTTCCCTTGTATCCATATGATGTGTGACAGTGATTCTTGAAGTTTAAGTGTTAGTGCTAGCCATTAGACTTCCTATATGCATGCTTTGGAGAGTGCATGGTCTGAGCATGATTTTAATGATGCATTGGTATATTATGAGGTTTTTTGAGATAATGGTTTATTAGAAGATTTTTTTTGAATGATTCACCTATGGATATTACAAGAGATGGTTACTGGCCGAATTAAGAGATGGTGATCCAGTTTGGTCTTGGGATTGTTTATTTACCCATTTCCAAATTGCTCAAAAATTACATGATTTATCAATTATAAAAATTCCCCTTTGGGATGTATGGCAGAGTGGGTGAACTTAGGTCTCCTAGAAACTAAGAGCTTATGAGGGGGATTTTGGGATTTGCCATCATTGATCGCTTTGGTATCCAAACTTGGAGAGTTCTCAATGGTTGATTTTTCCCTTGCATTGTTGATCATCACCTTAGCTTCTCTTTTTGCTTCTCTGATGGTGTCTTTGAACATAGTGGAGAAATCAGTTGCTCACCCTTTCGCTCCCATATCTAATTCAAGCTTGCAACAGGTGGGTTCATCAAGGGATAAGGCATTCTACACCACATATCTAGGGGTACATTTAGCATCATTTTTTCTACATTGAGATTTAGTAGAACTAAGCGATTTTGTCAAGACATGATCACTAGTCAAACTAGTTTCTAATTCTATCATAATGCGCTACTCGTTTTACCCAAACTTGAAGAAGACAGCTTATGAGATTTAAGTTGATTGCATGATCATATATCCAATCTTTGCCCAAAATTAAAGGTTTAGTGAGATCTTCATCATGGCACACTAGTAACTTTATTGTCAAGGAAATGTCTAATATGAAGATTGGGACTTCCACCTTGCCCATGCAAGGGTTTCTCACACCTCCTAATCCTATGAGGTAATCCTCAATCAGATTCATTTGCAAGTTCATGTCTTGACAACAAGAATACCTAATGGCACTTGTAGCAGCTCCTGAATCAAAAGGGCCTAATCGTCTTGCTTGTCATGCCCCTTCCTAGTTCAACTTAAGAATGATTGCTTGTCAACTATGCTAGGAGAGGTATTCCCCTTTGTTTGGCACATTGCCATGTGTTATGTAGGGATATCTGATTGGGGAAGGAGATTCACAAGATGAAGCCCTTCAACATCTTCATTATTAAACTGGCTTATGCCTTGTCATCTTAACATCATTCATTTAATGCATTCTAGAGCTTTAGCATGGGCCTCTTCTCGTATTCTCTTCTCCTCCTCTTTAGGTTTCTTTGCTACATTGAGTTGCCTAAGCATCTCTTCTATCATAGGCTCTTGATAGAGCTTGACTTAGCAACCATGTATGTAATTGGGCCACATGTCTCCTTCTAGAGTGGCTAGTTGCATTGTCCTACTGGCTGAAAATTAGGGTTAAAAAACAGCAAGGTCAAAAACCTTATCAAAGCCAACCTATGACAATGCCCATGTTAAGAAGATTTGTGCACTATGGAGGAGATCAGACATCTCATGCTTGTGCAAGAGGAGGAACCATTCCCCCATAGCCATATCAATATAATAGGCAGCTAGCACAAGGACCAAATCTCTATTCTCATATTGAGCAAAGATACACTAATCACATTACTAAAAATTGCCCGTATAATAGACAATCTAGACCATTCCAACAACCACAATGCATGACATTTGGACACCAACCTAGAGAACCAACCAAGGAAGCTCCAAGATATGTCCCATATCAAGCACCACCCATGGCCCAAAGGCCTTATGAGTACCAAGAATACACTCGGCCTCAATGAGTGCTAGGGCAATAGTCTCCACACCCTCAAAACATAGTTCTAGTGAAGAATACACAATCGAAAGAGAACCTAGAAAGAGTGGTAGTAGCTTGCTGATAGAGAACAACATCAAATGCATCTCCAGCATCATGAAGACTCAGTCGTAAACGTGTTTCCATAGGAGTGGCAATAGGTTGATAGTCTTCAAGGCCAAAACACTACAATAATGTGTCAATATGTTTCGTTTGACACAAAGCCATTCCACCATCAACGTGCATAAACTGAATGCCCAAATAGTGATGCAAATGTCGCAAATCAGACATCTCAAATGAGGCATGAAAATCAGTAATATGCCTCTCATGAGGACCAATGAGCAGCATGTCATCAACATAAACCACAATGATCAGAAGTACATCATTAGCACACTTAACATATAAGGTGCTTTCAGTTGGACTGTTCTCAAAACCATGTGCAATCAAATAGGCATGTATCTTTTCATACCAAGCACGTGGTGCTTGCTTTAAACCATATAATGCCTTCTTTGTTGGTGTAATTTGCAAGCCTACACATTTGGCTCAAAGGATGCATTAAATTCTACACATACATGAAGAAGCATAGGAACATATGCTAGTGGTTAATTACCACTTTACCTCATTGTAAAAGTCAATTTGACTTAGAATCTTTTGTAATCACCTACCTAAGTGATTCGTGGAAAAAGTAACTCACTTGATTGAGAGAATATCTCCAAGCATTTAGGAGCTTGATCATAGGGAGCCAAAAGTTTGAATTTGAATTCAAATTTTTAGTCATTTCCTATAAAAAATGGATATGAAAAAGTCGCGTGTAGATCACTTCACTCTCGAGCTTCATTCTACTGTAATTGAGTGTGTGTAAGGACTATACCATAGCCTACACCTCTCTACACCATTAGGCAATGTTATTCATGCCAATGGGATTGTACACAAGTGTTAATTTATAGATACATTTACATCATTCATCTTTGTGTTCTCTCCTAATCTACTCAAAACTCTATCAACTTGTCAAGGGAATATCTCGGTCAATACTCGACCAAATTCAGTGATTCAAAGCTTGTTGGATTCATCTTGAAGTCTACTACATGCTGTCAAAATTTGAAGACATTCTATTCAGCCAATTCAGAGAAATCTGCGTCGAGGTGCTCACTGGTCTATTTCTGCTACAGTCCTAAAAAGTCGGGGGTATAGCTAATCTTGCTAAATTGATTTCTCTTAGCATAGTTTATCTTTTTATATCATTCCACTTGAAAATGGTAGCTTACTAAGCTAATTAAATACCCCTAGAAGGAATTTTATCAATTTCTACTATACTGGTCACACTGAGCAAAACAGTCAGCAGGTGTCAAGACTAAAATAGAAGGTTTTCTTGAGTTTGTAAAATTCAAAGTTATCTATTTTGGTTCAATCATTACACACATCACTTCCAAAGTACATAGGACATTTTTTGGTGTTATTGGAAAGCTAAGAAGGTCTACTTATCAACTCTGAAGCAAAAGAGGGCTGGTACAAAGCAGCTTTAGCAGTACCTACTCAGTCTCTTGGAGCATCCATCCATCTATCCCAATAGTGGTATCATAGCAAATAAGGTAAAATGGGAGATGGTTTTCCTTCATTTATTGATAAATTGGACAGGAACAACTATCAAGCTTGGTCTCTAAGAATGAAGACCTACCTACAAGGAAGGAGTCTTTATGGATACATCTCAGGAGATGAGGAATTGCCCCATTCAAAGCAAGAGGATTGCCAACCAAGGAAGAACAAGAAAAGCTCAACACATGGTGTGCAAAGGATGCATTGGCAAGGTCTTGGGAAACCTTGTCATCATATTTTTCCTTCAATACAAGGGCTATGAAAAATCAGTTGTGGATTGAATTCACAACACTAAGGAAGCAACCTAAGCAAGCTGTTTCAGAATTTGTGACCAAGATCAAAGATGTTGCATATCAGTTAGCAAGCATACGAGAAGAGATTGAAGAAGAACAAATTGTAAGGCAAGTGATCAATGGAATCAAGGCTGATGACAAATGGGAAAGCTTCACCACTGCAATGGATCTCTACATGGACATGCACACTCCAGATCTTACAACTCTCATGGGACAACTATTTACACATGAAGCAAAGCTCACAAAAAATGGAGATACATCCAAAGGTAATAACTCTTCTGCCCTATACACTGATAAGAAGTCTAAGGATAAAGGCAAGAGCAAGAAGATGGAAGATGAAGGCTCTACCTCCCAAGCCAACTATGCAGGGAGAGGTAGATCTTCAAGAGGAAGGGGCAGAGGAGGTAAGCAAGGTAGGGGGAGACCCTATAATTCATCACTATGTAACATTTTTGGTTTATCAAATCATACCACAGATGAGTGTTTCAGGAATTACAAAAATCAGAGAGGAAGAGGCTACCAAAGAGGTGGATAGTCACAGTCAAGAGGAAGGTTCAACAATCACCAAGGCCACAACAACAATTACAACAACAACTACAACAACAATTACAATGGCAACTACCAAGGAGGATTCAAAACTAGAAGGGACTACAACAACTACACAGAAGAGCAGGATGACTCTCTTCTGATCATGAACATGACTTCAAAGACAGGTACAGATGATGATCACTTATTTTACATTGATTCAATCATGTGGCTGGTAATGTGGCACTACTCTCTGATCTTGAGGAACCAAAAGGTAAACATCAAGTCCAAATAGGTGATGATACAAAGCATTCAGTAGTTAAAGTTGGAAATGTTAAGACTTGTGATGGTAATCAAAATTTTTTGAGCAGGGTACTTTATGTACCAACAATTACAAAGAACTTAATGAGTGTTGGTCAGATTGTAGAGAAAGGTTTGCAGGTCAGATTCAATCAATATGGAGCATTTGTGGAGGACCCAAGACATGGATTCAAAAGGATAGATATTAAGATGAAGAAGCTTGAAGACATACCAAAATCATCAACTCAATCAATCAGAAGATCTCAAAGAGAAAGCAAGAAACCTATCAGATATGGGTATGATACATCTCTTGTTACTAAACATTCAGTTTATCTTGCCAAAGATTTGTCAAATGAAGAACCAGGTTCATATGAAGAAGCAATAACCAAATCAGAATGGAAAGAAGCTATGGATGAGGAGATTGAAGCACTCAAGGAGAGTGACACATGGGAGTTAGTACCCAAGAAGGATTCTATGAAGGTAATAGGATCCAGATGGATCTATAAGTTGAAAATAAATTCTGATGGAACAATTAATAGGTACAAAGCCAGATTGGTAGCCAAGGGTTTTGCACAAACCCAAGGCATTGACTATGAAGAGATATTTTCTTCTTTGGCCAAGATGCCAACAATTAGAGTGTTGGTAAGTGTGGCTGCATCAAAGAATTGGAACATGTACCAATTGGATGTCAAGAATGCTTTCTTGAATGGATGGATTTCAGAAGAAGTTTATATGTCACAACCTCTTGGCTATGAAGACCCTAAGAAGGTAACCTATGTTTGCAAATTAAAGAAGGCTTTATATGGATTGAAGCAGGCACCTAGGGCATGGAATTACAGGTTGACAACATACCTCCAAGACCAAGGTTTTGTCATGAGCAAGGCTGACACTTCTCTGTTCATTAAGAGAAGTAATTCAGAGGTAATCTATCTCTGTGTTTATGTTGATGACATCATCATTACGGGTAATGATGTCAATGGAATCAAGTACATCAAAAGCCAGATGATGAAGGAGTTCAAGATCAATGATCTTGGTTTATTGAAGTATTTTCTAGGGCTTGAATTAGTTTACACTAATTCAAGGATATACATTACTCAGAAAAAGTATGTACAAGATATGTTGAAGAAGTTTCACTTGTAGGATGATAAAGTAGCAAGCACTCCAATGGAGGTGAACCTAAAGCTAAGTGCCCATGAAGGTGATGAAGTCAAGGACATTACAGGTTATCAGAGTATGGTGGGTAGCTTGAACTATGCTACTCTTACAAGAATTGATATTGCATATGGAGTTAGTGTGCTAAGTCAATTTATGCACAAGCCAAGGATACCTCACTTAGAGGCTGCCAAGAGAATCTTGAAGTATCTCAAGGGTACACAGAACCATGGTTTGTATTTTCCTTACACTTCAGATATTTATATCAAAGTTTATTCAGATGCAGATTGGGCAGGATGCAAGGATGATAGGAGAAGCACTTCTGGATATATTTCTTTTACAGGTGACAAACCAATTTCATGGTCTTCAAAGAAGCAACCTACTGTTGCTTTGTCCTCCACAGAGGCAGAGTATAGAGGACTAGCTAATGCCACACAAGAAGCAATTTGGATTAAGCTTTTATATACAGAATTGGGCTTATATACTAGGTCACCAATTATCTTTGGAGATAATACAAGTTCTCTTTACCTTGCAGCTAATCCTATCTATCATGCTAGGACTGAACACATAGAGGTTCATTACCATTATGTGAGAGAGAAGTTGATAAGCAAGGAGATTCAACTTACCTATGTATCAACCAACATGCAATGTGCAGATTTGTTGACTAAAGCTTTGGATGGAACAAAACTTTGCAGGTTCAAATCCATGATTGGATTGCAGGATATACTTGAAGATTGAAGATGAAGACTTAAGCCAAAAAGTTTGGCTTGAGGGGGAGCTGTTGGTGTAATTTGCAAGCCTACACATTTGGCTCAAAGGATGCATTAAAGTCTACGCATACATGAATAAGCATAGGAACATATGCTAGTGGTTAATTACCACTTTACCTCATTGTAAAAGTCAATTTGACTTAGAATCTTTTGTAATACCTACCTAAGTGATTCGTGGAAAAAGTAACTCACTTGATTGAGAGAATATCTCCAAGCATTTAGGAGCTTGATCATAGGGAGCCAAAAGTTTCAATTTGAATTCAAATTTTTAGTCATTTCCTATAAAAAATGGATATGAAAAAGTCGCGTGTAGATTACTTCACTCCCGAGCTTCATTCTACTGTAATTGAAAGTATGTAAGGACTATACCATAGCCTACACCTCTCTACACCATTAGGCAATGTTATTCATGCCAATGGGATTGTACACAAGTGTTAATTTATAGATACATTTACATCATTCATCTCTGTGTTCTCTGCTAATCTACTCAAAAGTCTGTCAACTTGTCAAGGGCATATCTCGGTCAATACTCCACCAAATTCAGTGATTCAAAGCTTTTTGGATTTAGCTTGAAGCCTACTACATGCTGGAAAAATTTGAAGACATTCTATTCAGCCAATTCAGAGAAATCTGCGTCGAGGTGCTCACTGGTCTACTTCTGCTACAGTCCTAAAAAGTCGGGGGTATAGCTAATCTTGCTAAATTGATTTCTCTTAGCATAGTTTATCTTTTTATATCATTCCACTTGCAAATGGTAGCTTACTAAGCTAATTAAATACCCCTAGAAGGAATTTTATCAATTTCCACTATACTGGTCACACGGAGCAAAACAGTCAGCAGGTGTCAAGACTAAAATAGAAGGTTTTCTTGAGTTTGTGAAATTCAAAGTTATCTGTTTTGGTTCAATCATTACACACATCACTTCCAAAGTACATAGGCCATTTTTTGGTGTTATTGGAAAGCTAAGAAGGTCTACTTATCAACTCTGAAGCAAAAGAGGGCTGGTACAAAGCAGCAGCAGTACCTACTCAATCTCTTGGAGCATCCATCCATCTATCCCAACATTCTTTAACCTGCACACATGGTTCTCATGCCCTTTTTACACAAAGCCACGGGGTTGAAAAACATACACTTCTTCATGCAAGTCACCATTCAGAAATGTTGTTTTGATATCCAACTGATGTACATTCCAACCATGATGAGTTGTGAGTGCATAGATGCTACGAACAGTAGTCATTTGGCAAGTAGGTGCAAAGGTCTCATCAAAATCATTGCCTCTTTCCTGTGCATAACCTTTTGCAACAAGCCTAGCCTTATACCTGTCAACTGTTCCATCAGGTTTACGCTTCAGCTTGTATACCCACTTTGTGCGAATGGCCTTCTTTCCAAGAGGCAAGTCACATAAAGACCAATTACCATTCTTCATTATAGCATCATATTCTGATTGCACTGCAGCCATCCAATGTTCAGAATTTTGTGCTTCATCAAACGAAACAGGTTCAGTCTCATCACAGAGACTAGAGGCAACCATAGCATAGCAATCTCATGCAAAAGAGGCACTATGAGAGCTTGATCAAGTATGATATGACAGAGGTGCATCTAATTTGTTGTCATGCAAAGTCTAAGTCTGCACCAGCCTTTTTGGCATAGTTTTTGCCTACTCAATATCAGCTCTCTCATCAACAAGTGCATCATGTAAATATGCATCAAAAATGGAATGTTCTACATCATCACATGAAACCTGCAAAGGCTGAAAAGTTGCCTCATTAGGACTAGCACTAGATTGTCCACCTATAAAAAGAGGCAACAAAGCATCATACATGTCTTTGGAGATAAGATGTGTCTCCTTAGTACATGAAAGCAATGGTTGAATAGCATCTTCCACAAAAACAACATCACGGCTAACCAAAATGTGTTTAGTCTATGGATGATACAGACGATAGCCTTTACTTTGAGAACTATACCCAACAAAAATACATTTTAATGCTTTATCATCTAATTTTCTGCAATGTTGTTCAGGCACTAATGCATATGGTAGACAACCAAAAACATGTAGATGAGCAACAGATGGCTTGCGATCGCCAAGCCTCATATGGAGTGATAGACTGTAGTGCTTTAGTGGGACACCTGTTAAGTACATATGTTGTGCACATAATAGCCTCAAGCCAAAAACTATGTGGTAACGCTTGACTCTGGACCATACACCTCGCCATCTCCATGAGTGACATGTTCTTTCGTTCTACAACTCCATTCTGTTGAGGTGTATATGGCACTGAACACTGGTATCTTATCCCACGTTCAGCCAGAAATGCATTAAAATCAGGAGACATATATTCCCCCCCTCGATCAAAACGGAGGGTGCCCATTGTACATGCTGACATATTTTCAGCCAAAACCAAAAACTATTTGAAGCACATAAACACTTCGGACTTTCCTTTGAGTGGATATACCCATGCATTCTTGGAAAAATCATCAATGAAAGTCACGAAGAAAAGATAATTTCCAAAAGAGGGTATTTACATAGGACCACAGACATCGCTATGAACAAGCTGCAATTTCTGAGTAGCCTGAACTGAACCATCTTTTGGAAATGAGGAACGCTGCATTTTTTCCAAAATATGGCCTTCACATACATGTTTACCAGGTGCCTCAAGTTTTGGCAAAGAGGATACCATTTCAGATTTCTATAGGCGTAGCAAACTAGCAAAGTTCATATGACCAAAGCGTGCATGCAAAAGCTTTGCATCTGATATAGCCTGAGAATCATGTACTACACATGCCAAATCATTCACCGATTTTGCATAGTCTATGAGCTTATATAATCCATGACATAAAATGCTAGAAGCAATAATAAGATCCCCATTTGACAAATCATGAATTGTACATCTGTCATCAATAGATTTCATAACCAAACCAATCTTGGCTAATGCAAAAACTGATAACATATTCTTCTTGATCCCTGTCACAAATAAAGCATCGGACAAACTGAAAGAACTACCATTAGCAGTAGTTAGAATGATCTTACCAACTCCCATGATAGGATAAGAGGAGTTGTTGCATGTGACAGGATTGCCTGTAGGGGCATGCTTGAGTGAAGAGAAGAAACTGTGTTGCGAGGTAATATGTTTGGTCGCCCCACTATCAAAGTACCAAACATCTGAGTCTACTGCAAACATGCACTGCTCATGAAAAGATGGGTCAAAACTACAAGCAGTAGTAAACACCCATTCTTCATCCTACACAAGGTTAACAGACTCTATTTTTCGAGTAGATGCCTCTGCAACAACCATTCCAGCCTCTTTTTTCTTTGCCTCTTTTGTAGCCAGTTTAGCACAGTTCTTTATGATATGATCATTTCCTTTACAGCACTTGCAAAACAATTTCTGCTTTTCTGATTTCTTCTCATCTTTTTCTTCCTTCTTCGAATGTGCAGAATTAGCAGATTTCTGCTTACTAGTTGAACAGCTCCATTTTCCTTTTCCCTTCTGACTAGCCAGGAAAGCTTGATTTGCAACACGCATAATGGACTTATTCTGCCTTGACTAATCTTCCTACAATAGAACAGAGACTAACTCCTCAAGTGACAAGGCATTTGGATTGACTTTCATCATCAACCAAAGAGTATAATCAAAACTCTGATATGAATCAGGAAGAAGAATCTGCACAAGTGAGCTATGTGGTATAACTTCATCACAAGAAATCAAGTGTTCCTTCAAGTCTTTGATCTTTGTTAGAAAACTATCTGCAGAATCACCTTCATTCATGTGATCACTCTCCAACTATTTTCGGAGGTAAGCAACACGAGCCTCATTCCTAGCTTGGTACAATGTGGTAAGTGTATCCCAAGCATCCTTAGGAGCATCTCTGCCATCCCAACGAATCTGTTGTGCAATAGGTGCAGCAAAAACCATAGCACGAATAGGAATCTACAGAATATCATCATCTTCGACACCATCTCCATCAGCTCCAACACCTGTATTTGCAGTACCTATATTCGTAGGCAGTGTAATAGGACATCTTTCAACACCCTACATAATATTCCACAGTCCTTTTCCAACCAATACATGTCGCATCATATAAGCCCATAACGGGTAGTTGGTACCATCCAACTTATCCTCAACAGCCAACATACGAAATTCATCACTGCTTTCAGCCATGTCTAGTGACTAAAATACCTTGATGCAGAAAATTGATTGTATCTCAAAAAGTTGAACAAAATTGTCCAAATGAATTCTCCTAAACTTGTAGCAAACTTTGAGACACTTATACTGGAAAATAGAAATTGGTATATACCTTTGGCACAAAAAGATGAAATAGCCTGCACAAGCACTGCGATAGTGTGTTCGGAGGCCAAAATTAGATTGTGATTTCAGCACCCTGAGTATGATCACCAACATTCGTGTGATTTTGAGACTGCAATCGAAGGAGTGTCGACAATGCCCTAGATGAAGCAGTGATCTGCTTTGATACGAATTGTTGGAGTTAGAGGTCTACGAAAGCATGCGAACAGCACAAGGAAGAAGAAGAAGCTTGGAGCACAACACACAATACTGAATGTATTAATAGAGAATCTACAAAGATAAGTTTCCCATTAGGGCAACA
Source organism: Ceratopteris richardii (assembly GCA_020310875.1). Classification (NCBI taxonomy): domain Eukaryota; kingdom Viridiplantae; phylum Streptophyta; class Polypodiopsida; order Polypodiales; family Pteridaceae; genus Ceratopteris; species Ceratopteris richardii. The sequence goes on along the minus strand of CM035425.1, from coordinate 15,449,401 downwards.
GGCATATATACAAGCCGGTGGAAACAAACCTCCTAAAGAGGGAAAAAAGTGCCCCGGTGGTCCTAGTGTGTTCACACACATCACTACCTAAATATATCAACAATAGATAGCTTATACCTATGTGTACCTCTTCACACACATATGTTGGGGAATATGCAGAGATATACCAGAGAACTTTCAAGCTCAATATAGAAGATGATAAGGAAAACTTGAGACTAAGATTATAACCAAAAGAAATCTTACAACAAGATCTTCAAGACGAGCTATCTTGCACATGAAACAAACAACTACACAATGAGATATGCATGATCAAAAATCTCAGCCTACATGAAAAGTTCAGCTAGCAAGGGGCTAGCTTAGCTAGGGGGTAGCTTAGACCTAGATTATACACTCTAAATGAGAGGCTGAAATTTTACAAATGAATGAAGAGGATGGCCATGACTTTCTTCCAAGATATTGCTTACATAATGCTTCAAAAGTTGGTGTAGAACTTGAATTCAAATCATGCCTCCAAAATCCCCCACTTTTCTCAATCAAGGTAGATGGAATCTTGATCTGAAAAACTCGTGGAAAAGTGGTTCGAGGATTTACCAAAAATTGAAGTGATGTGGAACTTGTGTTAAGCCTTGGTTCACATGCATTTGAGCTTGTACATTTCTAACACTCCCCCTCAAGCTCAAGTGTTAGTCTCCATTGATCTCCTTCATGTTGAGGTTGACTTGGACTTCTCCAACTTGCATGCATCCATGAATTCGGTCATGATATCTGCTAGTTGCTCCTTTGTGTTGATGTTTTTTATGTCCACTTCCTTTGCTAGTACCTTCTCTCTGATGAAGTGATAATGTATCTCTATGTGCTTCCTTCTTGCATGGAACATAGGGTTGCTTGTTAGATGAATGTTTGATATGTTATCGCCAAATATAGTAAACTCTTTGACCTCCACATTCAAGTCTTTGACGAGCTTCTTGAGCCACATGATCTCACATGTAGCAAGTGCTAAGGCTCTATACTCAGTGACAATAGATGATAATGCAATTTTAGGTTGCTTCTTGGACATCCATGAGATGAATGTTTGATCTAGCATGAAGACATAGCCAGATCTGCTCCTTCTATCCTCCTTACAACTAGCTCAATCAGCATCACTAAATCCTTGAGCTTGTAATCCATCTCCATAAGGGTAGTACAACCCTTGGTTGATAGTGTGTTTGATGTACCTAAGCACTCTCTTGGCTGCATTCATATGAACATCAGTTGATGAACTCAAAAATTGAGAAAGAACTCCTACAAGTTAACACAAGTCAAGTCTTGTGATGGTAGCATAATTAAGGCTCCCAATTATGATTCTATATGCTGAAATATCTTTGAGAGGATACCCTTCACCTACACATAACTTAGTGTTTGGATCCACAGGTTGTGTGAGTGGCTTACATCCACTCATACCATACTTATAAAGTATATCTAGAAAGTATTTCCTTTGAGCTAGGTAAACACCATTTTATACATAAATAACTTCAATTCCAAGAAAATATTTGAGCACCCCAAGGTCTGAAATCTTGAATTCGTTCCCAAGCTTAGCCTTTATCCATTTGATGCTTGGATCATCACTTCCTGTTATAATCAAGTCATCTACATATATGCATATGTAGAAAACTAGTCCTCCTTTCCTCTTGAGGTATAGGGAGATATCTGCATCACTTCCCTTGTATCCACACCAAGTACTACTTTCCTCTTGGATAATAAAAAATAGTCTCCTAAACATCTGGAGGTGGTAGAATCATTGTTTTGTTTCCTCTGGGTTGGTGTACTTCATTTGAACAAAATTTTGGGGTGGAGGGGTTTGTTGCCCTAGAATAGCTGTGTGGTGGAAGAGGATCTTGTTGACCCCCTTGTTGCCCAAGTGCATGATAATATCATAGATTATTATAGTCTCATTGCTGACCACAAGTGATTTAAGGATATGGCCCAGATGGAGATCTGTGGAGGTTGTCTCACATATTGATGATTGTAATGAAAATCATTAGTGGCGTGATTCATGAGCTTTTGAAAAATTCAACATTATTGTAGTTCTATTCTACTTGCATGTGGTGGATCTTTTCCAAAAGTACAACTTTGTGTTGGATGGTCTCCTCCTCACTGATAACATCTTTTGTGGTTGCACATGTTGAGGTGCATTTTGGTATACTTGATTGCTTGAAGGTTATTCAGTTCCAAAATTCTTAGCTACCATGTGGGAAATGTAATCAAAAGAGTGTAGATGTGATCAACTACTTTTATAAGAGTCAGATTTCATGTGTACATGTGGAATCTTCAAGTCTTTTTCCATATGGCTATACATTCTTTCAAGCATGCATCAAGTGTTTGCAAGCACTTTACATAGACAAACTCCCACAAACCATTGCTAAGAAGTCCATCCAAAAAGAGGAAAAACCTTTTTTCTTCCAGAAGTAAGCTCTCATACTAGACATCTATCCACATATTGCTTGAATCTTTCAATGGAAATCCCCACAATCTCATGACTATGTTTCTTAAAGTTATGAATCAAAGAAAAGGTGTTGTGTCCAACTCCTTTCTTCAAGAACTCACATGTGAACTCATCTATAAGATGCCAAACATCTATAAATGTCTATTTATCCAATGGATGGAATAATTCAAGGTTGTTCTAACCAATGTGGGCCCAAAATCTTTGTATGGAGTGAAAAAATAGTTTACTTGCTTAGCTTGATGCACTTGTGTCACTCTAACACACTAACAAGTACCAACATCAGGAGATCCACCTCATAATTGTCAATCCATAGAGACATGAGGGTGGTATGATGACCATGAGTAAGTGAATACGTAGTTCCCAAAAGAAGGTCTCTGCATAGGATGATAGACATCACCGTGAACAAGCTGCAATTTTTTAGTAGCTTGTACTGAACCATCTTTTGGGAAGGAGGAATGCTACATTTTTCCCATAATACAACCTTCATATACATGTTTACGAGGTGCCTCAAGTTTGGGTAGAGAGGACACTATTTCAAATATATGTAGGCATAGTAGGCTAGAAAAATTTAGATGACCAAAGCATGCATTCCAAAGGTTTGCATCTGAGATAGCTTGAGAATCTTGAACTGCACATGTTGAATCATTCATAGATTTTATACAACCCATGACATAAAATGCCAGAAGTAATAATAACATCGCCATTTGACAGATCATGAATTGTACATCTGTTATCTTCAAATTTGACAACCAAGCTAATCTTGGCTAATGCTAAAATTGACAACATATTTTTCTTGATCATTGGCACAAACCAAGCATCTAACAATGTGAAAGAACTACTATTAGTAGTATTTAGAATGATCTTACCAGCTCACATGATAGGATATGAGAGTTGTTGGTGCATGTGATAGTATTCCCTGTAGGATCAGGCTCAAGTGAACTAAAGGAATTGTGCTACAAGGTAATATGTTTGGTTGCTCCACTATCAAAGTACCAAACATATGCATCTATTGTAGACATACATTGTTCATGAGAAGATGGGTCATAATTGCAAACATTAGTAAATGCCCATCCTTCATTCTGCACAAGGTTTGCAGACTTTATTTTACGTGTAGCGGCTTCTGTAACAACCATTCTAACCTCTTTTTTCTTTGCCTCTTTTGAAGTTAGTTTTGGACAACTCTTTATGACATGATCATTACCTTTATAGTATTTGCAAAATTTTTTATGCTTCTTTGTTTTCTTATCATCTTTGGCTTCCTTCTTTGATTGTGTAGCACTAGGAGTTTCTCCTTACTAATAAATGAGCTCCATTTACCTTTGTCCTTCTGGCTAGCTAAGAAAGCTTGATGTACAACACATGAAATGGACCTATTCTACTTGGACTGATCTTCTTGCAACATAAAAGAGACTAACTCTTCAAATGTTAAGGCATTTCGATTTCCTTTCATCACCAATCAAAGAGTAGAAGAAAAACTTTGATATGAATCTAGAAGACCATTAAGAACGGTCTGCACAAGTGAACTATCTTGCTACACTTCATGATACAACAGAAATCAACTTCTCCTTCAAACTTTGATTTTTGTTAAAAAATTGTCCATATAATCTCCTTCATTCATATGCTCACTCTCCAACTATTTTTGGAGGTAAGCAACAATAGCCTCATTTCTTTCTTGGTACAAAGTGGTACGTGTATGCTAAGCATCCTTTATTGTTTTGCAAGAGCGAATATGAGGGATAATGGCACTTTTGAAAGAAAAACCTATCAATGCATGTGCTTGAGCATCTTTGCCATCCCAATGAAGTTTCTCTATAGTAGATGCAATAGGAACTGTAGCACGAATAGGAACCTGAAGATCATCATCTTCAATGCCATTTGCATCACCTTGAATAACTATATTTGTAGGTGTAGTAGGGTGCTTTTCAATATCCTTCACAATATTCCATAGTCCTTTTGTGACCAATACCCACAATGGGTAATTGATACCATCCAACTTGTCCTCAATAGCCAACATACAAAATACATCATTATTGAGCTATGCTAAATCTGTAGTAGACTTTGAGCCACTTGTAGTGGGGAACCGAAACCTATATATATCTTTGGCACAAAAGGATGAGATTGCCTACACAAGCACTATGATAATGCATTCAAAGGCAAAAACAAGCTCATATCCAAATTTTGAAACCACATAGCAAAGTTGTTTTGAACTCCTAATCGCCTTAAGTATGCTCACCAATTTTCATGCTATTTTGAGACTGTGATTGGAGGGATGTCGACGATGCCCTAGATGAAGCGACCACCTACTCTGATACCAATTGTTGGAGTTTGAGGTATGAGGAATCATGCAAACAACACAAGGAAGAAGAAGCTTGGAGCACAATACACAATATGGAATGTATTACCAAGTGAATGTATGAAAGATCAGTGACCCGTTAGGGTTATAGGCATATATACAAGGGGGGGAACCCCCTAAAGAGGAAAAAAAAGTTCCTCTATGATTGTCACTCTAGAACAATGATAAGCATCAATGTGAGGAGATCCACCTCATAATTTTCAATCGGGGAAGATGTGAGGGTGGTATGAAGACCATGAGCGAGTGAGAATGCAAATTTGTGAGTGAGAAGCACACCTACATGCACACACATACACACACAAGCACACAGAGCAAGACAAAGAGATGAAACAATGGAATGTTTGATTGGCCAAAAGTATGATTACAATATCTTTTTCTCACTTCAGTTCCCAAAAAACTATCTTCAAAATGAGCTCTCTTGCTCTTTTTATAGTTTTTCACTAGTTTTGGCCCTATCCAAACCTAATGTCTGTCTTAGTTAAAAAATAGGTTCCTATGCCTATTTGGAGGCCCAAACAAGTTCAAAAAATATGAAATTTGATACATATGTACTTCTAGTATTCATCAAGCTTGAGGACTTGGCTTGAGTAACATAGAGTTTGGATTATCAAAAATGGAATTTGCAACGATGTGTAGCGACTAGAATCACTATTTTACAAGGAGTAGGGATTTTGGAAATTTCATAGGCCTAGTTGCGAGACATTCTTTGACTTCCTTGCCCACTTGGTCTTACTTGGACTTTAATCTATCTTGAATCTTTTTGACTCATCTAACTCATGCTCCCTTGTCTCATCACACCACCTTGACCTCCTTGGCTACCGACAACACCCCCCTTTCTTGCGTGTGCCATCCCTGAGAGACCTTTGTTGTCTGGGGTTCGCAATGTAATATTTGATGAAGTCCATAGCCAAGTGATGTTCCTTGAGTCGGAGGCCTCTTGCTAGATCTATCATTAAAGTGTCCCAATCGACTAGACCTAGTACATCCGCATGTTGAATACGTAGTTGTTTTGCATGCAAGACTTGTTCTATAGTAAATAATTGTAATAAATGTGTGGGTCTAGGAATGAATATCTATGATTGGTATTCCCAGAACCGTGTAGGAAACATCTCCTCAAAAGTTTTCTCATAACAAGAAGGTAAGTATTTGATGTGGGAGTGCCAAGCAAAGATTGTGTTGATGTAGGGGGTTTTGCTCATATTGTATGCCAAGTCATTACCTTCATTGAAGGCGGGAGTAGATATCCGCAAGGCTTTGATGTTCCTAAAGGTTTTGAATACCACTGTCATCAACTTGAAAAACTTTATACACATTTTGGCCACAATGTTAGGCACATTTTTGAAGCACACGGACCAATGGCAGATATTTGAGACCATGTATGCCATACTGGGAGGTCCTCTAGGTGGAGCAAAATATGGATAATTGATCCAATTAGAGAAGCCCTTAGTTGTGTTCACCTTGATTATGAATTTGGGCCATGGCCTTTGACGCAATACAAGGCAATAGCATGGATTATATTTAATATATATAAGGGCACACTAGACCATGTTTGCATCATTTTTGGATAATTTGAGAGTAATCGTGCAAGCCAATTGGGTTGAAATATAGTAACTTTTCTTGCATACTCGAGGTTTTTGGGCTTGAATTGAGTTGCAAAAGTTGGTTCATTGGCTGTCACTCTTTTTATTATCGCATTGTAGTCTGCAAGAAGTACAAAATATGACATATATTGCAATTTTGATGTGATGATGAGCCTTTGATGAGACATGTTCTGAAAATAGGTAGACTTGAGTATTGTCTCTTTGAGATTTGCCAATGATTGAAGCTGAACAGCTACTCTGCTCCACCCTTTTCTGCCATTCAAGCACTTCTATTTCAAATGTATCTTGACCCTCCTTTGTAGTGTGTCCTTTGGGTACTAGTACTATCTCATATGGGTCCTCGAAGGTTTCTTCCACAAGGATTTCAATGACCTCTTTTGGTTCAAGTTCTACTACTAGAGAAGGTGGTCTTTCATATTATATCAGATTATAGTAATATTGTTTGAAGTTCATCTACCTGCTTCTGGAGATTCTCCAATTCTTGTGTATTTTGTGGAAGAGGTATGGCATCTCATACTTGTATGTTGGGCCTTGCTATCTGCTTCTTGATCTCTTCACACTCCTCTTCCAACTTGGCATAAGACTCAAAAAAGTTGGCATGGTTTTCTAGTAGGATGTGGATGCTATCTGAAGGAATTGCTTGAAACTGGGTTGGACTGATGGTGGCTCTAGGCATTCCTTCCATGGAAGCTTCTAGGTTGTCTTGATTTTGATGTTGCAGTCTCTTATTCTCTTTCAGTGCTATTGAAATGTGTCCTAAGGAGGCCTAAATTTCCCTATAGTTTGGCATTCCTTGCATTTTGGTCACACAACATCTCTTCTAAATTTTGGACTGTTGTATCCACTCCCTGTACCTTGGTATTTATCTTGTCATGCACTTGTTGGAGGGTAAGGTACTCTAGTTGTAGTCGACGGTTATCTTCTTCAAGTGTTGTCACTCTTATTTGTAACTATTGAGACTCACTTACTAAGATCGCATTAATTCATTCTTCTAACTATCGATAGTCTTGTTGAAGTTCTGATACACATTGAATCATAGTATTGAATGTATTATTTACATAAGTGGATGCAAAAGTGATAGGGTTTATTGCAAGGGGAATGGGAGGGGGTATGGGAGTTGTGAATGCTATGCCTGAGAGTGGTGATTTTGGTGGAGGGGGGATAGGGGATTGTGGAAGTGTGGGGGGAGGGGGTGGTGCTATGGGTGGTGATATGTCCATAGTATCAGACAATGTCGTGCGTGTTGATGCTACCATGAAAGTAGGAATGGTATGTGTGGTGTGTGTGGTGTCTGTGAAGAGTGATGTTACAAAAGGGTTTGGAACCATGGAGAATGATGCAGATGGTCAAGTGAGGGCTTCTATGAAGGGAAACAAGATTGGGTGTATGGTAGGGGGTCGAAGGGTTGAGTGATATGGTTCAGTAGTGAAGGGGACTTGTGTGTGAGGGGTTGCAAGGTATCCAATAAATTCTTTGATGGGCCAAGGGTTACCTACTACACTAGTTACAATTGGATGGCCAATGACAGGTTTTGTAAGGTCAAACATGGTGGTGAAGAGAGGGTTAGTAATGGAGGAAAATAGGCTGGCTTGGGATATTGGTCCTCAGAAGCTAAAAAATGATGTGGAGATGATAGGTTCGGTATGTGTTGGAGAATGGGGAGGAGTCTGGTAGGGTTTCTCTGGTTTCCATGGTGGTAGTGGTTTCAATGGTAGTATGTACATCAGTCATGGTAGGAGGGGATGGAGGTTGCTGAGATGAGATCAGAGAAGTTTGAACAAATGTTTCCACTGTCAAATCAATAGTTGCAGTTGAGGTAGCCTCTTGCACTTTAGTGGGTTCATTTTCAAATATAGGAATTCATATATTTTTACCCGTTAGTTCTGTAGTCTCCACATGCCATTGGTTTGAGTGAGCCATGGGTTTTTATAGCATTGTGTAAACTGCTTCAGTGATTCCCAATTATTCAGTCAAGAGTTGGAGTGTTTGGATGAAAAGTGGGTCCACTCCTTCCTCATTGAGAATCTACTTGATTAAATCTTTGCTCGTACTGGAGGATAGGTGATGTCTTTCTTGCACACTCATAATAGTCTCGTAAAACCTTTGTAATTGTGCAGTGTAAGCAGGGGCTCCTGTAGCCTCTCCTTGTTGTTCATTGTGCTGCTCTTATTCATCCTCTTCATCCTCTTCTTCTTCTTCTTCTTCTTCTTCTTCTTCTTCTTCTTCTTCTTCTTCTTCTTCTTCTTCTTTTGAGCCTTAGTGGTGTTTGGACTCTTGTAGTGTTCTATTCAGTTCATTATCATCATGGCATCAAAGATCTAAAGCACATCTCAGGGATGAGTGTCTAGTGCTAGTGTTCCCAAGAGGAGCTATAAGTTGCAGCGCAAAGACCATTTTGAGATTCAAAAATTTGATGGCACAAACTTTGATCTATGGAAGAATCAAATTAAAGATGTGTTGATTCGAAGGAGGTAGTGAAAACTAGTAAATTGAATCTCAAAGAAGCCTTTTAATATGGATGATGATGATGATTGGGATGAGTTGGATGAAATGGCTAGGCCTACCATTGGATTGCACCCAGAAGATAATGTTTATGTTATAGTATTGGATTGCAAAAGTGTAGTAGAGCTTTGAAAGAAGGTATGCAACATGTATGAAAAAGAAATGACATCAAATAAAGTGGATCTAATGAGAAAGTTATATGACCTTCACATGAAGGACACAGATAGTGTTTCTACTCATTTAAATGATTTTTATGTTATATGTTGACATTGTAGCATCACACACACTTGCATTATCAATCTAGTGAGCTATCTTATAAGACCCAAACGTGGAAAAAACCTACACATACATAATGGAGCTTCAACATCAAGCATGCCACTAATCCACATGCAAGATTGAAGGAAATCACTCAACAAGCAAGCACATTCAATGTCAACCATGCACATAGACAAACAAGCCACACTTGAAGAAGGTCACAAGCTTAGATGAGCAAGGAAGAAGAAGCAAATCCATGAAACTCATGAAACAGAAGCATGTACTCTCCAAAAGAGCAACATCTTCTTATGAGCCAAAATGGACCTCCTCTACAATGATTAGTGACCTCCTTGTATACAATTTGGCCATGTTTCCCTCTATGTGGGATTATTGTGCTCAATGGAGATTGATTCTAAAAGAGAAAAAGGTGTGGCACTCTCACACGACCATGTATGAGTGCTTATGAGTAGGAAAAGATCAATCTAAACTAATCTAAAGTGGAAAAAGGTAGCAACATGTACAAATGATGATGAAAAAGAGCTGATTTGAGTTGTGATTCTAACACTCCCCCCTCCTTGACTTTTTCATCTGCAACTTGGAGTCCTTTATGTTCTTGAACTTTTTATTGTTTGAAGTGCTTTGCTTTGTTTCATAATTCCCTTTCTTTGCGCATCGAGTTGTCTAGAAAATAACCACCTTTGTGTTGGTTTATGCTTCCCCTTTAGATTTTGGAGAAGAAAGCCATCAAAAGAGTGCTCTTTCTTTCTTTCTTTCTTTTCCTTAAAAAAAAAAATGACTGCCTACTAGCATGGTCTTATAATGAGACCCTAACTCATGCATACTCTAAAAATGCATACAAAAATCAATGGTGCAAAATAGAATTGTTCTTGAGAAAAGTGCTCAAAGGTGAGGCAGTGATGAATCTTTCTCCAATTATGAAAATCCAAGAGTCTTGTCCTTTGCATCATCCATATCAATGGATGATACCTTTGTCCACCAACCTGAAAGAAAGAAAAATGAAAAGCATTTTTTTACAACATATGTACATGTGCCCTCTTTGCACCTGGGTTAAACTTAAGGTGCCTAATGTTTGGCCTTTGGATGAGGCCCTAGTCACATGCATACTTGATGTGCATCTTGAACATATTTTGTGCATTGGGCAAGGTTAGCTTTGACACTCATGGATGCCACACAAAGAGGTTTAAGGCTGCACCAATATGTCTTCTCTTTGCTTGTTCTAGCCTTGAAGTTTTTCTTAGGATCACTTTTAGGTTTTGAATTGATTAAGATAAGGAATGATGGGTCTAGACCATGGATTATGGATTTTTTTGTGAATTTTTTGATTTTGTAAAAGAGATGTCTTTTGTACCCATATCATAGTGCGATTTGGTCGGCCATGAGTAATTTCTTGGCCAGCCAATTTTTCTTGAAATTACAATGGAAATTGGATTTCTTCTTCTTGATGTAAGGGTCTTTTGGGCCTTGCATAGAGACTCTAAGGTTTTCTCAATCTTACGTAGGGAATTCAAGGAATGGTTTTCCTCCTTAGGTTTGGTTTGATCTTCATTGTTACCTGATAGATTGCTGGATTGTGAGGTTTGGGATTGATCTAGAGATTCATCTATACATTTAACTTTGTTACACATAGAATGTTTTGAGTCACAAATCGTGAATAGATTTTCTATATGTGAAAAATTCTTGAGCATAAAATCCATAGGATCATTCATGGAACTCGTACAACGTGATTGTTCATCTCCATCTTGATGATCAAAAGATAGATCAAAAGATAGATCTTGATGATCAAAAGATAGTTCATGAAAATTAGATGAAGAGAGGGCCCTTCTACATCCTCCAAGCACTTTAAGCCCTTCCATTCTTCAAAGATTCATGTGGCTTAAGTAAATCCAAATGAGATGAATAATTTTCATTTTAATTCAACATGCAAATCATTATGGATGTTTCTTTCACTTACAAGATTTTATGTGGATGACATGTACAATTAACAAACAATTTTACATGATCAAGGAAGGAAATCAATGTTTACATAAGTTAATACTCTTTCTTCTTGCCTATACTTTATGAGACATGTGGAACCTAACATGACATCTTCATCCATGCAATCCAAAACATAGAACATTTCCCTATAGAATACTTCATTTGCAACCACATTGCTTCTATCATGGTTAAACAATTCAAAGAATAAAAATTTATAGGAAGAATTCGTTCACTATTTAAGGGCACCACATCAATACTTGCAAAATTCCATTCTCATTTTTGGTTAATTGCAGCATGAAACACCCTAGGACAAATTCCCAATTGTGCATCCACAAATATAAGCTAGGATTTCTCAGCTTCAATTTTATTTGATTCTTTTTGTTTAGGTGAGGTTTTTGTTTGCGATAAGTTAAACTCTCTCTCAATCACTTGTTGCTCATGTGTTTTCAGTTTTTCTTGTACCTCTACCTTTGTGTTTTGAGTTTTCCCTTTCTTTCTCTTGTTTGCTTTCTTTTTCCCATGGTTGATGAAGCAAATTTTTTAGTTATTTTGAATGCTTTTTTTTTGTGTTTTTTTTTTATTTTTTGTTTATGTATAAAAATTTATAGTGGGGTTCTTCTAACAATAATCAAAGAGGTATTTTTACATTATATTTACACACAAAGTTGAAGAAAAAATGTCGAAAAAGAATGATCTTTAGAATCCATATGGCATGTGTCTTTTACAACAAGAACATCAGAGTCCTATAAATGAACTCCTAAAGAAAGCTCTTTGTACATGATAGAAATGAATGATCTCAAAAGATCCTTTTTACAAGTTATATGTATAATAATTCCTCTAATCATATGTCACGTTATCATACCTAACTTGCCATTCGAATAATCTAATTTTGTTTGAAAGCATCAACAAAACAAAACCCATCTCAATCTTGCAAGGACACCATGCCTTAAAAATCCCACGAATTTTACACATCATGTGAGTACATCATTTAAGAAATGTGATAAACAAATAAAACACATGGGATAGATCCATAAGCACAAACTTACGTAGGCATGTTTTGAGGGTATTTAGGATCATATTATAAGCACTAACACACATGGAAATGATACACCTTCCTCTGCTTGTTCTCCAAGAAGTAAAATGAAGCATTGAAGAAATAGACTCATAAGCAAAACAAGTCAACTCAACAAGAATGTAACTTACCCATACAAAAGGTTAATGTGTCCATGAAAATTTAAGAAAAGGTTGAAAATTTTAAGAAAAGACTCATTATTTACAAGACACCAATCATGCACCACTCCATAATGATTAGATTAATGGCCCAATGATTAAAAACACTCCCTTATAGACAATCCACCCAATGTGAATGCTTCATAAATTATGCCTCCACGATTTTTTATATATGCTTACAATTTACTACTTCTTATGAACGTTGTGAGTTAATGTAGATTTTTATGTCTCATTATTGTAATTTATCCAAGTGATTGTTGCCTTTTTTTGGTTTACTAGTGCTAAGTACCTAGTGAGTTGCACTCAATTAAAGATAGAAATGGAATAATTCATATGCACAACTACTTAGAGTAGTAAAAAGTCACTTACAACAACCAAAGTCTTTTAATTTTTCTCTCCAATTTAAGAAGATCATGATGTGCCATCCATTGATATATTTCGGCCATGATGTGTGTGAACACACTATGACCATTGTTGGTAGTAGCCAAGGAGGTCAAGGCAATGTGACGAGACAAGAGAGCATGAGAAAGACTAATCAAAGAGAGTAAAGACACAACAAAGGACAAGCAAAACCAAGCAGGCGAGGAAGTCCAAGAAGATCCGGCAACTAGGCCTATGAAATTTCCAAAATCCCTACTCCTTGTAAAACAATAACTTTAGTCACTACACATTATTGTAAATTCCATTTTTGATAATCCCAACTCCATTTTGTTCAAGCCAAGGAGTCCTCAAGCTTGAGTACTAGAAGTACCTATGTATCAAATTTTGTATTTTTTTGAGCTCATTTGAGCCTCCAAATAGGCATAGGAACCTATTTTTTAATTAGGCCAAACATTAGGTTTGGACAAGGCCAAAACTAGTGAAAAACTGTAAAAAGAGCTAGAGAGCTCATTTTTTAAAGCAATTTTTTGGGAATTGAAGTGAGAAAAAGATATTGTAATCATACTTTTGGCTAATCAAACATTCCATTGCTCCATCTCTTTGTCTTTCCATGTGTGCATGTGTGTGTATGTATGTGCATATAGGTGTGCTTCTCACTCACACATTTGCATTCTCACTTGCTCATGGTCATCATACCATCCTCATGTCTCTTGGATTAACAATTATGAGGTGGATCTCCTCACATTGATGCTTATCATTATGCGAGAGTGTCACCAAATTTGGCATCCTTGCCGGGGATCAAGCTTTGAGAACGAGTGTGTGATGGTAAGACGTAGAGATTTAACATTGGAATTGTAAGTAACTAGGTAATTTCTTTATTTTTCTTAGTTTTTACATCATCCCCTTCCTCACCATCTCCCACTTCCATCTCCTTCTTCACCGAATTTTCAGCCTTTGACTTGTGAGAGTGAAAGAGATAGAAAGAGAGAACTTGCATGTGTTGTTTTTGCATGTTTTTTGAGCTTCCTTGCAGGTACGGGTATCCACAGCAATTGTAGCAGCTCGAGCAGATATAGAAATTCTCTATATCTTCTATATTGATAGGTTTCCATCGCATGGCACATGACGGACAGACCTCGAAGAGTCTCTCCATCATGAGAGACAAGCCATGATGGACAACTTTTTGCATCACGATTGACAGCCATGTCGATCGTGATAGAAAGCCTTTTTTGGTTGAAAATTAGGGTTTTAATTTTTTGCATATTTTGAGCTAACTTTTTGGCAATTTTGTTAGGCTCTTGGGGCATCTTGGAATCCCTTGACAAGGCAAAGGCTTGTGAATCATTGAATCATGCTTGCGGAGCTTACTTTATGGGCAATGGAGCACTCATCAAGCAATAAACTTGAGGTTGGAAGAACACTAAACCCCCTTAGTCAATTCTTTAGCTTAGCCTAAGTATGACTAGTGGTATTGAATAATTAAGGATACACTAGACATGATACAAGTACAAGAAACCTTAATTAATCAAGTTCAATTGTAAGTTAGAATATTGTTGCAGTGAACCCTAAGGGAAAAGAACTTAAGTGGATTGATCACATCTTAAAGTGTGAAACTCAAGTATTCCTAACGATGATATTTGTCAAACAATATTACACAGGATAAATCTATAAAAGAACAAATAACTAATTCAAAAGAACATTGCAATGCGGTTATTCTTGGGAAAATTGGGGATTAATGGACAAAGCTTTTGAACCTTAGATCAAGGAGACACCTAGGTTGGGATAGACAAAGCATCAAATTGTTTGAAGTTAGTGTCAATCACATAGCTAGGTTGTGGCCCTAACAACTTGATATTGTCAAGTTACCAAGACCAAAGAACCTTAAGGAAGTACAAGCTTTCATGGGGCATTGTGGTTATCACCAATGATTAATCCACATGTATGCAATCATCGCAAAGCCTCTATAGAACCTTTTAAGTGGACTGACGAGTGTGGGAACTCCTTCAATGAACTTAAATGGCAATTATGTTCAACACCAATCTTCTTGATATATTTAGGTAGTGATGTGTCTGAACACACTACGACCACCAGGGCATTTTTTTCCCTCTTTAGGAGGTTTTTTACCCTGGCTTGTATATACGCCTATAACCCTAATGGGTTACTTATCTTTGTAAATTCTAGTGGTAATACAATTAGTATTGTGTGTGCTCCAAGCTTCTTCTTCTTCGTTATGTTGTTTGCGTGCTTCTACAGACCTCAAACTCCAACAATTGGTATCAGAGCAAGTAACCACTTCATCTAGGGCATCGTCGATACCACTCCAATCACAGTCTCAAAATCGCACAAAAATTTGGTGACCATACTCAGGGTGATTAGGAGTTCAAAACAACTTCGCTCTGTGGTGCCAAAATCATGATTTGAGCTCGTTTCAGCCTCCAAATGCACTATCGCAGTGCTTATGTAGGCAATTTCATCTTTTTGTGCCAAAGATATATACAGGTTTTGGTTTGTCAGTATAAGCACCTCGAAGTTTTCTACAGGTTTACAAGAACTTGACAGGCTAGTTCTGTTCAATTTTTTGAGGTACTGTCTATATGATGCATCATCTGTTGGTTGTAAAAGGATTCTAGAATATTGTCTAGGGTGTTGAAAAATGTCCTATTACACCTGCAAACATAGTTGCTGAAGGTGATGTAGACAACATTGAAGATGATCATGTTTGTGCTATGGTTCTTGCTGCACCTATTGTAGAGAAAATTTGTTGGGATGCAGAGATGCCCAAGCACATGCATTGATAGCCTTGTCTATCAAATGTGCTATTATTCCTCACATTTGCTCTTGCAAAATAGCTAAGGATGCTTGGGATTCACTTACCACTTTATACCAAGCAAGGAATGAGGCTCATGTTGCTTACCTCTGAAAACAGTTGGTGAGTGAGCACATGAATGAAGGAGATTCCATGGATATTTTTTTGACAAAGATCAAAGATTTGAAGGAACGATTGATTTTTCTTAATGAATTCTTGCATGATAGTTCACTTGTATAGACTATTATGAATGGTCTTCCCGATTTGCTGATTTTAAGATTGATCTGCATGCCTCATTTGAGATGTCATATTTGGGGCATTTGCATCATTATTTGGGCATTCAATTTATGCAAGTTGATGGTGGAATAGCTTTGTGTCAATCCAGATATATTGACACATTATTGCAGTGTTTTGGCCTTGAAGACTGCAAACCTATTGCCACTCCTATGGAGACAGTTCTATGATTGAGTCTTCATGATGTTGGAGATGCATTCGATGTTGTTCTCTATCAACAAGTTGTTGGATGCCTGGTTTACTTATGCATTACTTGGCCAGATATTCAGTTTGTTGTCTCATAGATGAGCAGGTTTATGCATTGCCTAGGTGTCAAGCATTGGTAGGCCGTTAAGCGCATCTTTCACCACTTGAGTGGTACTCAAGTACTTGGATTGTGGGCTAGTTGTTATGACACTTGTGTGTCCACTAGTGGATTTTGCTTCATGCTTGTTAGATCATGTATATCTTGGTTGAGCAAGAAGCAGCCTATTGTGGCCACTTCCACTTGTGAGGCTGAGTATAGGGCAGCTTTCACAGTAATTGTTGAGTGTGTGTGGCTTAGATGCCTTATGGCTGATTTGGGTGTTGGTCAGTCTCTGCCGCCACCATCTTCACTGACAGTCAGAGTGCATTCGCAATTGCCAGGAACCCTATGTTCCATCCTCGCACTAAGCACATTGAGGTGCACGATCATTATGTCAGGGAGAGGTTCTCTATTGGAGAGATCATCTTGGCATATGTGCCCACGTAGGAGAACATTGCAGAACTTTTCACAAAGGCTCTACCTAAGGAGAAGTTTGAAGCTTTCTACAAAGCTTTGGGCTTACTTCCTTTTGTGGATTGATTCAACATAGCTTGGCACTTCCTTATACTTGAGTGCCAGCTCCTTGTTCACTGCATCACTCTCAGGGGGATTTGTTGATATATTTAGGTAGTGATATGTGTGAACACACTACAACTATCGGGGCCTATAACTCTAATGGGTTACTTATCTTTGTACATTCTAGTGGTAATACAATCAGTATTGTGTGTTGTGCTCCAAGCTTCTTCTTCTTCCTTGTGTTGTTCGCGTGCTTCCAGTGACCTCCAACTCCAACAAATCTTGACTACACTAGATTGGAGTGAGCCTTTCCATGTCCATGTAGCTGCATCCAATCATGCTACTGGGTGTGTGCTAGCACAACCTATGGGTGAAGGTAACATCACTCTTCCAATAGCTTATGCAAGTAGGCAGTTGAATGTGACTAAACAAAATTATACCACTAACAAAAGAGAAGGATTAGGCATGGTGTATGCAGTTCAAAAGTTTAGGCATTATTTCTTGCAAATAAGCTCAAATTCTTTACATACCATCAAGCATTATTGTATCTAGTGAACAAACCTTGCAATACTAGTAGATTAGTAAGATGGTTCCTCTTACTAATGGAATATGACTTTGAAGTTGTGGTTAGGAAAGGTAAGACTCACCTTAGGGTGGATCACCTTTCTAGGCTAACTTCCGGAGAGTCACCTCAAGGAGTATCAGATGATCTTCCTTATGCTTACATGTTCAATCTAGAAGTAGTGCTTGATTGGGCCAGAATTATAGTGCCCATTCTAACCTTTGGACCTAAACATCATGTACTGAAAGCCAAAGATAAAGAAGTAGCAAGGTCTCAAAGATGCCACATACTGGCAAGCAATGTTTATAAGCACATCGATCAAGGCATACTGGCTTGCTGTGTAGATGAAGGTGAGCATTCAAAGTGGTTGTAAATAACACATGTAGGTGCACTACAACAAAGACACTCTAAACATTGAACCCTCTAGAGTCTGCAAAGATTAGGTGTATACTAGCCAATGATGGAAGTAGATGCCCATAGGATGTGCAAGGAATACCCAATTGGTGTTGTTAGACCACTACTGGAACATGCCACTTTGTATCAAGTATCTTTGGTATCGGATTGGAGCAAACCTTTGGTAAATTTCTTGAGGATGAAAATGTTCCCTCAAGAGATAACATTGGCAAGATAAAAGAGTTTAGAGAAGGAATCCCTAGACTACGTACTCATTAGAAATATCTTATACAGATGAGGAAGAGATGAATACATAAGACTGTGTGTCCATGAGAGTGAATATCTTAAGACTTTCGAATTTGCCCACCAAGGTGTGGTAGGATGACATTTTGGACCAGACCGGGTAATCAAAGTTATACTATTTACAGGTCTTTGATGGCCAACCCTCCACATGGATGCACATACCTATGTGAAGTGGTGTGACATTTGTTAACAAACTGAGCATCCAACACTTAAGGACGAGATGTCACTAAGACCCATGATGGGAGGATGTGCATTCTCTAAGTGGGGAATAGACTTGTTGGTCCTATTAATCCCCCAGCTAATAGTTCACATGTTGAATACATTATTGTTGCCATAGATTATCTAATCAAGTTAGTAGAAGTGAAAGCCACTAAGAAGAATGATGCTCAAACTACTACCAAGTTTCTCTTTGAGAATGTGTTTACAAGATATGGTTTGCCCATAGAATTGTTCAGCAATAGTGGTACTCATTTCTTGAATGAGGTCATCAAATACTTGTTGCAAGGATTCATGGTCATTCACAAGAAGTCAGCCTCGTGCCATCCACAAGCCAATGGACAAGTAGAAAACACAAATAAGATCTTGTGCATTGTGCTAACAAAGTTGGTGAATTTTAAATGTTCTAATTGGGACAAACAGTTACATCATGCTACTTGGGCATACAGAGTGGACTATGAAATGGTACTACAAGCCACACCATTTTAGATGGTATTTGGCCAGAATGCAGTGTTTCCACTAGAAATTTTGATCCTGACCTTAAAAGTGGCACAAGAGCATCAATGGACCAATCACGAGCTCTCATCTAGAGATTTTGACTTAGAATGACTAAAAGAAACTAGATTAAGAGCAAAAACTGGAATATACATAGACAAGAAGAGATAAAAGGCATACTTTGATGCATATGTAAAAGATAAGGGAATAAAGGTACGAGATTGTCTTGGTATATACACTTAAACAACATGTGAGGAAATTAGAGAAGCATGGATATGGACCCATGATTATTAATAGAATAAGTGGATCTATCCAATTAACCACCCTAGAACGTGGTATTCTACCTAATTACATTGGTGGATGTAGAGTCAAATTATATCAAGAGCCCATCACAAAGGAAATGCTAAATTGACTCAGCACAACCAAGAAGCACAAGGAAGAAGAAAAACGGATTAGAGAAGAGGCTCATGCAGAAAACTTATGAGGCACCAAGATACCACATGGCTATGTGTCAAAAAATGAGTGGGACCAATCGTGAAATTATTGATAAATGTCCTTTTGTATCCTTAGAGATAGGACAAGGAAAACAAATTCAAAGACTATAAAAGCCTTGATTGACTCGGGCATGACCACTAGTGCAGTTAGGTTTTCCTACTTTCAAAACTTGCAATCGAACATCCATCCTATTGAAGCATATCTCATAGGATTGGAAGGAGTGGAAACCCTTTGCGTCGACAAAGTGGAGCTTCCCATTTTCATTCAAGAGGTCCATATGACAATAAAAGCACTAGTGTGTCAAGATGAGGACCTTATGGAACCTCTTGTCTTGGGTCAAGATTGGATTTATAACGAGGCAGTGAACTTAAACCTAAGAAGTGGACTTCTTCAGGCTTGGGTGAACCCGCAGAAAATCACAATTGAACTAGCAAATCAACCACTCAAGGAACAAGGAAAGGCACAAAATCATGGTCCTTCGAGGAGTGCACATGAAGATAATCATGATGTTCTTGTCCAAAGCTATGTGATGCAGAAGGAAGCAACTTTTGAAGGATTAGTAGAAGTAAGCATGGGACTCCCTTCTTTTCAAAAGATGATCGAGGCACAACAAGTAAGTAAGCCTAAGAAGCAAATGGAGCAGATCACTAAATCTTATAATCAAAATAAATTTTGAAATAAGGCAACAACTAGAGTGCAGAAAATCTAGATACGCAAGAGTGAGCAATCCTTGGCTCCCTCAGTAGAACCATCAGTATGTACCAAACAAATGATGCAATCACGAAAAACCAAAGCTGAAGGCTATCCAAGCCAATCTCAATGACTTATTTCCATTTGGATACCAAAGTAGTCGATGAAGGCAGACCACAATGCAAGAAAAATCTGGGTGCCTAAGACATGCTTATGTGCTCAAATAGTTACACATAGGCTCATACACCAGAATCATCACCCACGAGCATTCCCTTCACACACTTCATGAAGGGCATCCATTATCACCATGTCCGCACAACCAATTCTACCTAGCCCTACTTGGAAATGGGTAAATAAAAAGCCCCAAATCTACTCCAAAACAAACCATCAAGGAGTTTGTTACAAAGGTCAAGGAGGTTGTTGATCAATTGGCATCCATTCAAGAGTTGATTGAAGAAGAGGCCATCACGAGGCAAATTCTCAATGGGATCAGAGGTGACAAGCAATGGCAATCTTTCACCATAGCCTATGATCTCATCATGTATGTGCAAACTCTAGATATCAACATCTTTCTTGGACAACTCTTCAATCAAGAGGCCAACAATAGCATAAAGGAAGGTAACTCCTATCGTGGTAATTCAACTAGTGCTCTATATGCAGATAAGAAGGACAAGAAGTTGAAAGGCAAGAAGAAGGAAGAAGATGAAGAGGAAACTTCCCAAGCCATATTTGTAGGCAAGAGCAAGTGGAAAGGGAAGAAGTGGATATGGCAACAATAGAGGTAGAGGTGGACACAACTTCAAAAATAACAATAGAGTACATAACAGAAGGGACTACAACAATTATTCTGAAGATCAACAACATGAAGAATTATTGCTTTTGATGAATCTAAGCCATAAGGAAGGTAAAGAAGATGATCATTTATTCTACATAGATTCAGCATGTTCAAATCATGTTGCAGACAACATAGCTCTCTTATCTGATTTAGAAAGTTCAAAGCATAGACATGAAGTTCAAACAAGGGATGACACAAAGTACTAGTGTGGAGAAGATTTTTAATGTCCAAGCTTCCAATGGTAGGGCAAATATTATCAGCAAGGTACTATATGTTCCCACTATTGCAAAGAACCTAATAAGTGTAGGCCAAATAGTTGAGAAAGAATTGCAAGTTAGGTTCACCCAACATGGAGCTTTTATGGAAGATCCATGTCGAGGCTTCAAGAAGATAGCCAAAGGTGAGAAGCATGGGAGGATCTTTACTTTTGAAGTAGGAGAAACCAAAAACATAGCTCTATTCAACTTTGGGTCTCAAACCCTAAGTGAGCTTGAAGTGTGGCATAAGAGGCTAGCTCATGTACATGAAAGAACCTTAAAGGATATATGCAGGAATCAAAATGTTCTTGCATTATCAAACATATCAAAGCAACACATGATCAATGGATGTGATGCATGTCAGATTGGGAAGGCACAAAAACAACTACTTAACCACAAAGGCTACATCCACAACAATTTATTGGACTTATTACACATTAATGTGTGGGGACCAAGCCAAGAACCTTCATTGGTAGGATCAAGGTTTATGTCTCATTTATTGATGACCATAGTAGATGGACTATTTTGTATTTTATCAAGAGTAAGAGTGAAGTGTTTGATTGCTTCAAAAAGTATCTAGCATATGTGGAGAATCATATAGGTAGATAACTTAAGAAGCTCATATCTAATGGAGGGGGAGAATACTTCTCCAAAGAGTTTGATGAGTTCCCGCAAGATAAGGTATCAAAAGGGAAGTGACTACTAGGTACTCTCCTCAATTGAATGGAATTACAAAAAGAAGAAACAAGACATTGGTTGGATCAGCCAGAACAATGCTTCAAGAGAAGAGGTTGCCACATTATCTATGGCTAGAGGCTATTTCAACTACTATGTACCTTGTCAATAGACTACCATCCAAATCACTCTAAGGTATGACTCCTTATGAAGCATGGTATGGAAGAAAACCTACTCTTGGACATTGCAAGGTGTTTGGCTATTTAGCTTATGTTCATGTACCATCACAAATAAGAGGTAAGCTAGATGAAAGGGCAACAAAGGTAGTGCTTATTGGGTATGACTCCACTCAAATGGGTTACAGGTTCTATAATCCTTCAACCAAGAAATTCACTACAAGTAGAAATGTGTTTGAAGAACACATGTCTTGGTACAATGAAGACAAACAAAAGGTAACTCTACCATATGATCTTGATTCCGATTCGCATCAATTAGGAAGCAAGCATGATACACAAGTCTAGGATCCAAGAAGTGATATAGATGATGAACAAGATGAAAGGGAAAAGGATTACAATCTATGGAAGTCAAGAGGCAAAGCAAAGATGCAAGAGTGTAGAGAATGCTCCAAGAAAGCTTCGAGAAGGTCAACAAGGGAGAAAAGACAACCAGAAAGGTATGGATATGATTCCATATTTGTTACAAAGCATTCAATCTACTTGGAAAAGGACTCAATTTCAAAAACCCTCAACTTATGAAGAGGCAAAGGGAAACCCTAATTTTGAAAAGGCCATGAAAGAAGAAATAGATGCATTGAAAAAGATGGACACTTGGGAGTTGGTTCCAATGTCACCTAATCAAAAGGTAATTGGTTACATATGGGTATATAAAGTTAAAATAAACTCAAATGGATCAGTTTGAAGGTACAAGGTAAGATTAGTTGTCAAAGAATGCTCACAAACTCATGGTGTAGACTATGAGGAAACATTCTCACTAGTTGCAACGATGACTACAATCAAAACATTGATAAGTGTAGCTGTTACATGAAATTGGAGACTCCAAATTGCTGTGAAAAATACATTCCTAAATGGTTGGATAAGTGAAGAGGTATACATGTCACAACCACCAGGTTTTGAAAACCCTAATCATACATCTTATGGTTGTAGAAAAAAGAAAGCATTGTATGGATTGAAAAAAGCTTCTAGAGCTTGGAATTATAGGTTTCTTACATATCTTCAAGATCAATTGTTCAAACCTAGCAACTCAAATCCTTCTTTATTCATCAAAAGGGATCACAATGAGGTTATCTATCTTTGTGTATATGTAGATGATATTATTGTGATAGGTGATGATTTGAATGGCATTCAAAGGATCAAGAGACGCATGCAAGAGGAGTTCAAAATCAATGACTTAGGTGAGCTCACATATTTCGTAGGTATGCAAGTGATTTTATAGATGAAGGGATGTATCTAACTCAATGAAGATACATTCAAGTCCTACTTCTCAAGTTCAGAATGGGGAATACAAAGCTTACAGGTACACCTTTCGAATTGAACCATAAACTAAGTGTTTATGAAGGTGAGCAAATTGATGATCCTAAAGAATATCATAGCTTAGTTGGTAGCTTGATATATGCTACTCACGCAAGACCAGACATATCATATAGTGTGGGAGTGCTTAGTCAGTTCATGCACTCACCTAGAAGGCCACACATGGATGCTGCAAAGAGATTACTCAAGTACCTCAAAGGGACACTCAATGAAGGTATCTACCATACTTACTCTTTAGATTTGGATATCAAAATATATTCAGATGCAGATTGGGCAGGAGCAAAGGATGATAGAAGAAGTACCTCTAGATACTTAGCATTTGCAGGTTCAAAATTGATTTCATGGAGTTCCAAGAAGCAACCAAATCTTGTTTTATCTTCAATTGAAGCAGAATATAGAGGTCTAACTATTGCAAATCAAGAAGCAATATGGCTCAAGGAGTTGTACTCAGATTTGGGACTTGTAAGTTCCAAACCTCACTTACTTAGAGATAATGTAAGTTCCATGCATCTAGCTGCAAATCCAATTTTTCATGAAAGTACAAAGCACATAGAAGTCCATTACCACTTTTTAAGAGAGAAGCTTATGGCAAAGGAAATTGACATTTCATTTGTTCCTACTTAGAAGCAAATAGTAGACATGATGACAAAGGCACTTGATGGGATAAAGCTTTGTAGATTCAAAGCTATGGCAGGTATTCAACCTATCAAAGAATGAAGACTCAAGCATAATTTAACTTAAGGGGGAGCTTTTGGAACATCATTCTTGCATTATGCTTGAGGTGGATATGCTTTTCATCAAATCCATCATTTGGATGGTGCCATATATGTACCTTGAAGAATAGAACTTATGTGCACATTATTTCTTTGCATTAATTAGTTGATCACTTATGATCATTTCTTGTAAGGTTCAAGGTATTTACCTTTGTAAAAGGAAATAGTAAAAGGCCTAAAAGCAATGAGTTAGAAGTGGTTGAGATTGATTCTCAATCAATCAATCTAGAAGTAGTTATGACTTCATTTTTCTCTTTTTCGAGATTATAGGAAAAAATTCCAATTAATCTAAACTACCAAACCTGCCTAATTTAGAATTTGAGTTCATGAAGAAAATGCGTGGATAGATCCTCAAGAGTCTATGTAAGATGGTTCTTCCTTGCTTTTGTACTAGCAGAAAAGAAACTATCTAGGTCATCCCAAGTCTCTTGAGATGTCTTGCATCCTCTAATATGTGGTAATAGAAAATCAGAGATAGAGTTGAGTATGTATGACCTGGCTTGAGCATCTCTTGCACACCAAAGTGTGAGCTTATTTCTTCCTTGCAAATAAACCTCCATTCTGATTTTCCAAGCAACATAATTGTGTCTATCAAGCTTCACAATCATTGATGGAAAGCCATCTCCCATCTTGAAAATGCTATGATACCTCTAGAAGAAGTTGGAGAGGCTTGGAAAGTTGAGTTGCCAAGTGGTGAAGTTGGTCCTACAAACCATCATAGGACCATCCCTAGCTCTTTGAATATGTGAATTAGACATTGTAGGCTTGTCGTTAGTGCAATAAAACCCAATAGGTACTTTGGAAAATCAACAAGAACAAGTTGATGCAAAACAGAGAAGTTGCACCTCGATTGACTCACAAAAACCTTTTCAAAATGGATGGAAGTTATGACTTCAAACACTGAGAGCAGCCAATATAGTTACAATTGGAAAAATTCCTTTCAAGGGAGTGTCATAAATAAGGTTGTCTAGTTAAAATGCATAAAAGCCTTAATTTATATCAACCAATGAAGGAGCAATCACCTTAACACTAATTGGATGTCATCTCAATTTTTTAGGGATGTGTAGACAATGAGCCCGAGACTATAAAACTTAGATTTCTCTGAAATTACCAAAGTAAATGACTTGAAAATTTGTACACCTAAATTATAAAGTGATATCTTGCAAATGAATGCTTAATCACTTGATTGGAGCTCTTTAGAGAGAGCAACAACCTCTGCAAGTTGACTGGGTCTGAGGAAGAAGGAGGAGAGAATCGAAGTGGCACCAAGCAATGATCAAAGAGTATATGTATTTCTTCAAATCAACACTATACTTAATATAAAAATGATTTGGATTCTTTAATATACAAATGATTTGGAGTCTTTATAAAGACTCTTGAAGATCTATCCACGCCTTTTCTTCATGAATTTAGGTTTGGCAAATTTGGTAGTTTACATTGATTGGAATCTTTTCCTACAATCAGGAAAAGAGAAAAATGAAGTAATATCTACTTCTTGATTGATTGATTGAGAAACAATCTCAACCAATTCTAGCTAGTGGCTTTTAGGCCTTTTGCTCTTTCATTTTACAAAGTTAAATACCTTGAATCTTACAAAAAATGATCATAAGTGATCAACAAATTAATACAAAGAAATAATGTGCACATAAGTGCTATTCTTCAAGGTATATATATGGCACCATCAAAATGATGGGTTTGATGAAGAGCATATCCACCTCAAGCATAATGCAAGCTTGATGTTCCAACACACCATACCTCACAAAAACTAGCTCACTAACCACAATGAACATCAAGCTTGCAAAAAATGATCATAAGTTATCAACAAATTAATACAAAGAAATAATGTGCACATAAGTGCTATTCTTCAAGGTATATATATGGCACCATCAAAATGATGGGTTTGATGAAGAGCATATCCACCTCAAGCATAATGCAAGCTTGATGTTCCAACACACCATACCTCACAAAAACTAGCTCACTAACCACAATGAACATCATGTTGGTATTGTAAAGGGGACAAGACATCATCTACTTTCCAATGCAATGCTAATATGTTCTCACTTCTAGCAGATTCAGACACAACCACCATCACTATCACAATGGTAGATACGAAAGGAAAAAGTTCACAAGTTAGGGTTACCTATCAAACTGTTGACATAGAAACTATTGACAAAGAGATCTTGCCAATATCAAATGAACCTCAAGAATGGCCAGAGGAGATGTAGGAAGTACAAATTATTCCGATTTAGGATCCACTCATGGTTCATACTATGTGAGTTAATAAGAACTCACACTAGTTCAGTGAGATGGCCAGACCATTAGGAGAAGGAGCATATTTGTGGGAAGTTGAGCTCGAACACAACAACACATGGGGCAAGTACCACTTCTTTTACCAGAGAATTTGAAATGTTATAGAATGAAGTAGATTTAAGGCCAGTATGGCAAAAAGCAAGCTTGGTAGAATATTTAGCCACCAAACTCTCTAAACTAGATTTCATGTGGTCCTTTTATCTCATTAAATCACTCACTCTTGCCCAAGACCCTAGAGCTTTAAGCACCTTTGTAGTTCCATCATTAACACAAGGGAATGAGTTAAAGAGATTTTTGTTTGACCAATAAATTAGTGTGCAAAGACCTAGACATGAGAGGGATACACATCCCCACTGAGAAAGAAGGATTGGTCCCAAAAAACATGAAGAATAGTAACCTCACAAAGATCAAAGATATGGTGGCCATGACATTGAATATTGCACACACTTGAGGATGTGCATGCAACAGTTTGCATTCCCAAGGAAGGACATATTCACGATGCCCCATAAAAAGGTTTGTTTTAGCTTGCATCTTGTCGACACATAGAATTTGACAATCAATCTTCCACATTTAAAGATAAATCTTTTTCAAAAGTGATTTTCATCACTACACCAACATTGTAAACACCATTTTTGGTAGATTAGACTCCATTTTTTCAAGCCGAGGAGTCCTCGAGTTTGAGGATATTAGGAGTACCTACGTATCAATTTTCATAATTTTTGATTAGTTGCAATTTCCTGGTAGATGTAATATGTCCATGTTTCTTGAAAGATAGTTTATGCATCTTACCTTCAAGACAACCTTCACATATATCTAAATCATCTAGTAGCTCGAATGAGGGTAAACTCTTAACCATACCTCTGTCTTTGATACTATTGAGAGCTCCAAAACTAATATGTCCAAATCTTTCATGCCATAACTTCATATCTTCCATCGGTGATGAAGATTTGACAGCATATGCTTGACTGATTTTTGACAAAATAAAAATCCCTCCTTTGTGATCACCTTGCAAAATACACTTCTCTTCTTTGTGTGACAAGATCTTACAAAGATCTCTCTCAACTACAACTTTGAAACCATCACCTAAAAATGCAGATATAAATAGTAAATTCTTCTTCATGTCAGGTACATATAAAACATTTGAAATCTGAAAATTACCACCTTCTCTTGACTTTAGGGTTACTGTACCTATTCCTAGAACATCCAAATCATTGTCGTCTGCAATAGTAACTCTTCTACCTGAAGAATATGAAAGAGAAGAAAATACTTCTTTGCATCCTATATGCTTTGTAGTACCTGAATCAAATATCCAAGGATCTACTGAAAGAACTTGTAAAGCTGCCTGATCAAAAGCTACTTCCTCAATGGTGATACAGGTATAAGAATCACCTTGAGATTTCCCTTTTTTTATCATCTTTTGCAACATTACTTGATGCCTTTTTCTTTTCAGTTGCAATCCTTTTCTCACATACTGCTATGAAATGTCCAGGTTTCTTGCAATAGTGACATAATGCTTCCTTCTTCTTAGAAGACTTCTCTTTAGATGTAGTAGAAATAGAATCTGAAGTAGAAGGTGAAAGGGAATTACTTTCCTTCTTGGATTGCTTTTCCTTCTTATCCTTCTTCTTCTTTTTACCCTTTGATGAAGACAAAAGTGCTTCTTCATTCTCTTCCATTCCCTTCAACTGATCTTCATCTTGAAGTAATAAGAACTCTAACTCTTCAAATGTAACCTCTCTATCTCTTGTGGTAAGGGTAAGAGTGGTTATAAAAGACTGCTATGATATAGGAAGTGAATTAATCAGCATATTTACCATTTCTTCATCAGATATCTCAACTCTTACATTTAGAAGTTGATCTCTCAAGTCAACGAGCTTTGTAATGTGGGTTTGAATTGACTCACCAGTTTTCATCCTTGTATTTGCTAGTTGTCTCCTCATGTGAGCTTTCCTAGCAGGATTTCTGCTCTGAAAAAGATTCTTAAGCTTCAACCAAGCTTGTCTAGAACTTCTGCAAGATCTGATCTGTGGTAGAATATGCTTTTTGACACTCACTGCTATGAATGAGAGTGCTAAAGCATCTCTAGAATCCCATCTTGCTTGATCTTCAGTAGGAGGAACTCTGGGTAAGGATCTACTTGTGACTATGGATGTAGAAGTGGTTACCTCTTCTTCAGTTGGTTCTATGATTGCAACACTAGTACCTCTTGAAGTTGTTGTATCCTCTTCTTCACCTTCTCGTCTTGGTCTTGTTAAGGATCCATTGATGATACTCCATAAATCCTTTGTCACTAACAAAGTCATCATCATGAAACTCCACATAGGATAATTAGATGATCCATCTAACTTGTCCTCAATCTCAATTCTATACTCACTCATCTTAACTAAGTGTGTATGTCAATTATGATCTGATACCAAGTGCTGGAATTTGGGGCCCCAGGATCTTCCAATACTAAAAACCTTTGAGCATACACACTTAATTAAACAACATGATAAGTGAGATAGAAAGAAAGAGATCTAGAGACAAGGATAAGTAACGTAAACAAAGTGCTTACTCACTAAATGTAGATGACCAAATTACAACATGGGAGTACTACTCAACCATATAATTGTGCACTCACTAGATGGAAGAATAGCCAAGAAGATGATTATGTACAAAATTCAGATTATGCTATTATAATCTGAGTGTGTGTGAAGCAAATGAGCAACGAAGTGAACCTAACCTCACAAGAAAGTGCAACAAATCTGAAAATCAGCAAACCCTAATTCTAAAATTAGGGTTCAAAAACCCTAAAAATAGAAAATAAGGCTAACTTACAAAAGATAGCTGCCACCACCTTGTAGAAGACTCCTTGCTCCAAGAGAGTAACCTCTCCTTCACCTTCCTTCACCTCCAAAGCTTCAGAATTCCAAAATTTACACAAGTAAGCATCAACTCTTGCTCCAAGATGTCAAAATAGTATGCCCATGATCTACTTATATAGTTTTTGTGCTCCCCAATAAAGCATGCATAAATCTTTGGCGAAATAATCCATCATTGGCTAAAAAAAGCTGAGATTGTTTTTTTTTTACCTCAATTGCTATTTTTATGTTGATTTTGCTTTTCATGCTAAAAATATTGCGATCACTAAAATTGACCTAGCTTTTATTTTAATCGCTGAATTTACTTGCTTTTGGCCATGCTCACTTATTAACCTATCTGATTTTGAGTTTGGATCCTCAAAAATGTTTTTCCTCCATTTTGGGCTGAATTAGGATTTGACTTTTCTCCCAACTCTAAACTTTGATGAAGAAAAGAAGCATACCACTAGATAGCTCTCGCCAAGCTCTATCTATCTAGCCTAAAAAAGTTTTACCCAAACTGTACAAAAAATGCTAAGTCCAAAATGTGAATTGCTGGAAATGGACCATATGTACATTGACTTCCAACACTTACAGAGTAGCTCCAGCACGTACCACACTGTCCAACCCTATGGACATTTCACCACCCACCGTGCCTCCCCCTCCCCCCACAATTCCACCATCCCCCATCCCCCTACCACCAAATTCACTTGCACACACCTCTTTGTTCAACACATAATCCACCATTTCCATCCCCATTCCCCCTACACTCCACCGCATCTCCCTTGCATCTCATACGGTACATAATACATTCAACACAATAATTCAATGTGTATCACAACTACAACACGATTACCAAACAACACAATTGGAATGTTGCCTTCCAGGCAGAATTGCAAAGATTGAAAGCAAGATTCGTAGCTTTGGAAACTGGCAATGAAGCGCTTCAGGTGGAATACTTCACCTTACAACAAGCTCATACAAAACTAGAGGTCAAGACATCAAATTTGGATGCTCAAGCCATAAAGGACTTGGAGACAATGCTTCACAAGCAAAATCTCACCAATGCAAAGCTATGAAGAAACCTAGGGCTTCTCAAGAAGCACATGTGTATGGCATTGGAAGAGAACAATCGACTGCAAGTGTTCGAGTTCGACGTCTGCGGAAGTATGCGAACAACATAAGGAAGAAGAAGAAGCTAGGAGCACAACACACAATACGGAATGTATTACTAGAGAATGTACAAAGATAAGTAGCCCATTAGGGCAATAGGCATATATACAAGCCGGGGGAAAAAAACCTCGTAAAGAGGGAAAAAAGTGCCCCGACGGTATTGTGTTCACACACATCACTACCTAAATATTGTTGGTGCAGGATAATCAACAATTGGTGATTATATAAAGCCTAGAAGTGAAGAAATGAAGAAAAGATTGAAGTCCAACTTCATGGAGTAAAGAGGAGATTCAGATAGTAAAGTTCTTTAAAACATATGTACATTAGCTTTGTAAATACTTCAATATACTTGAAGTAATGACGAATCAATACTCATATGTATATATAGATACGTGTAGAAGGTTGTATTAAGAAGAATGAGATGAAGCATAGATGAAAAATGATGTGTATTGGATGTATCATCAATCAGATGTATGAAGAGTTGAATAGAAAGAATGTTCAGAGAATTGCACGTCGATCTTTTCTCTAGTTCTCCTTCTGTGTTTGATTTTATCAGAAATCCTTTTGTACACATCTAAGTCCATAGTTACTCTATTTATGGTTAAAGTTTGAGAGTTCAATTGCAAATAGGCTGAGAGAATTTTGTGTAGGAACATCTATATGTGAGAGAAGTGTTGAGTGTCTTCTGAAACAGGTGCAGTTTCGATGGTCAAAGAAATGATCAGTTCTCAGTGCACAGTGTAAAGATTTACACAAATGAGGAGTCAAAATCTAAGTTGGAAGGTAAGCCATTTATGGCTAAAATCATTTGCTTAAAGGGGTTCTAGATTGGGAGAACTATGTGTTAGAAGTTGTAGGTGTCAAAATCGACTTTACAGGAAGGTAGTTTCACACATAGGTAGATTGTTTGAAGCATTTCTCATAATCTATTGAAGCTTCTGAAGTGTTTTAACTTGGAGCAGGTGCGCAACCTCTAGGCGACACATTCTACAAAGTTTCATCAGAAACTTTACACAAATGATTAATCAATGAGTGATTAATGTGCAGCAGACTTTTCTGTGAAATGACTTTCTTCACAATTAGCTAATTTCTTGATAGTTTGGTGATTGTCTTCCAAAATTGGTTGGACTTTAAAGTTATTCTTGATATAGAGGTGGTCTAACATCAAGGATAGCTTGTTCTTTTGGAGATTAACACTCTCCGTCAGTGGTATCAGAGCAGGAAGTATCAAAATTGAGGAAAGGAAGACCCCGACTGCTACAGAAATACAAATTTCACACCTTGAAGGTTCAAAAGGATAAAGTGTGGAAGAAAGATTGAAGGAAGACACACAAAGGCAATCAAAAGGATCAGAAGGAGAAAACTTTGAAGCTAAGGTACATTCATTCCTTATAAGAATTAAAGATTTGATAGTATAGGTGAAGCAAGGATGGGAGATAGTCTCCAAATTGAGAAGTTGGATAGAGAGAACTATCCAGCTTGCTCTATGAGAATGGAAGCTCATCTTATGAGCAAAGATCTGATGGGATACATCACAGGAGAGGAAGAAAAGCCAGAGTTTAAATATCCTAGTGTTCCAACTAGGGAAGAGCTTGCAGATATAAAGATTTGGATGAAGAAGGATGCTCAAGCAAGGAGCATAATCTACATGGCAGTGAATGATTATTTGCTTCCTCATATCAGAGGACTTGAAAGTGCAAGTGACATTTGGAATGCTTTGGAAGAGCATTTCCAGAATACAACCAAATCAAGGAAAGCTTCATTATGGACAGAATTTACTACATTCAAGAAGAAGGCTTCACAATCAATATCTGATTATGTGACAAAGATGAAAGACATTGCTAATTCTTTAGGTGCAGTTGATGAAGATATTGAAGAAGATAAGTTGGTAAGACAAATTCTCACAGGGCTAAGAGGAGATGAGAAGTGGAAGCCTTTTATTTTGTCTACAGAACTTTTATTAGATCGTTTCACTCCTGATTTGAATCAATTGTTAGGACATATGCTAACTTTTGAGAATGATATCAAAGGAGATGTTGATAAGAGAGCAGGTCATGCAATGTATTCTAAAGACAAGAAGAAAGCTAGCAAAGGAAAGCAACAATCAATTGAAGATGAAGGTACTCCAAGTCAAGCAAACTTCCTAAGAGGAAGAGGAAGTGGCAGAAGTAGAGGAAGAGGCAGAAATAACAAAGATAATGTCAGATCTTGTTGGATATGTGGTAAGACCAATCATCTATCTCATGATTGTTGGCATAATAATCAAAGCAATGGTAACTTTAATCAGAATTTTAGTCAAAGAGGAAGAGGTGGCAGATATCAGAGAGGAAACTTTAGAGGTAGAGGTGGTAGGAGTTCTTTTGGAAGAAGTGGAGGAAGAAGCTTCCAAAATCAATCCTATAATAACACCTACTATAATTATGCATCAGATCATAAAGAAGATTCAACTCTTATTATGAATGCAACATGTGAAGCCTCACATGAAGACATGAGAGTATTTTATATTGACTTACAATGTAGCAATCATCTGAGTGGAAACATTGCTTTGATGACTGATCTAGATCATAAGGCAATTAATCACACAGTTCAAACAGGTGATAATACAAAGCACAAAGTAAAGTCAATTGGTTCAGTTAAAGCCAAAGATGGAAGTACTCTCTTGAGTAAGGTTTTGTATGTTCCTACAATTCCAAAGAACTTGATCAGTGTAGGACAAATTGTGGTAAAAGGATATGAGGTAAGGTTCACTAATGATGGAGTTTATGTTGAAGACCCTAGTCAAGGGTATAAACAAATTGTTACAGGAAAGAAGGAAGGAAGGCTCTTCACATTAAAGATACAAGGTAATATTGGACATGCTATGTTTACATATGGAGAGAAAAAGGTGTCTGAATTGGATCTTTGGCATAAAAGACTTGGACATTTTAATGAAAGAGGTATCAAAGAAATGGTTAACAATGGTTCAGTGCTTGGATTGCCTAATGTTGCAAGTCAACACATGACATACAGATGTGAAGCATGTCAGTTAGGTAAGGCTCATAAGCAATCATATAATAAGCATGGTTTTATGTATTCATAAAGACTTGAATTGGTACATACAGATGTGTGGGGTCCTTCAAAGGACTTGAGTATAAATGGTTCAAGATATTATGTCATATATGTTGATGATGCTACCAGGTGGATTACAATCTATGTGATCAAAGACAAGTTAGAAGTGTTTAATACATTTAAACACTATCATGCATATGCAGAAAGAATTACAGGTCAAAAATTGAAGAGGTTAAGGTCAGATGGAGGGGAAGAGTATTTCTCTAATGAGTTTAGTGATTATTTGTGGAATGCAGGTATAAAGAGAGAGGTTACTTGCAGGTACTCTCCTCAACAAAATGGGGTAGCAGAAAGAAGAAACAGAACTCTTGTTGAGTTTGCAAGATCCATGATGAAGGAGAAAAATTGCCCTAATTATTTGTGGGTTGAGGCTGTAAACACAGCCACATATTTGGTCAATAAGTTACCATGTAAAGCCTTGCAAGGTATGACACCATATGAAGCTTGGTGGGGTAAGAGACCTACCTTGGATCATTGTAAAATATTTGGATGCTTGGTATATGCATATGTGCCATCACAATTGAGGCATAAATTGGAACCTAAAGTAGAGAACTATGTATTTATTGGTTATGATGACAAGAAAATGGCTTATAGGTTGTGGAGTCCATCCACAAAGCAATTCCTTGTGTCTAAGGATGTTACATTTGATGAGTAAGGTACTTGGTATGCAGGTACACTTAATGTTCATGCAGATGTTGAAGAAGTTGTGAATCAAAAGAAAGGTAAATCAAAGGTTCAGATATTTGATGAAGAAGAGAACAATGAAGTACAGGTTGAAGTTGAAGAAGTGCCAAGGTTTGATCCAGAATGTGATGAACCAGAAACTTCAAGAAATGGAGAACTCAGAAGGTCATCTAGGCACAAATGGCAACCTACAAGGTATAGCTATGATACTTCATTCTTGACTACTAAAGATTATGCTTACATGTTAAAAGCAGATGAAGATCCATCCACATATGATGAAGCTAAAGGGAAGAAGAATTGGGAAAAAGCTATGCAAGAGGAATATGATGGATTGATGGAAAATGAGACTTGGGATTTGGTTCCTAAACCAAATAGTCAGAAGATCATTGGATGTAAATGGGTCTACAAAACAAAAAGGTTTGCAGATGGAAGTATATCTAGGTACAAAGCCAGGCTTGTTGTAAAGGGATATGCACAGACATATGGTGTGGACTATGATGAAACTTATAGTCATGTTGTAAAGATGACAACCATAAGGACTCTCATAGCAATTGTTGCTTGCAAAGGTTGGAAATTATCTCAATTAGATGTGAAGAATGCATTTTTGAATGGTTTTATTTCAGATGAAGTCTACATGGAACAACCAGATGGTTTCAAAGATCAAGTGTATCCAAATCATGTGTGTAAGCTCAAGAGAGCTTTGTATGGGTTGAAGCAAGCCCCAAGGGCATGGAATTATAGGCTTGTAAAGTTCTTGAAGGAACTTGGATTTCAAGCTTCAAAGGCAGATAGTAGCTTGTTAGTCAAAGCAAGTGAGGATGGATTTATTTATGTTTGTATTTATGTTGATGACATAATACTTACAGGAACAGATGACAAAGGTATACACATGATTAAGAAGCAAATGGAGAAAGAATTCAAAATCAGTGATTTGGGAAATTTGTCATTTTTTTTGGGAATGGAGATTTCATATACTCAACATGGAGTATATGTAACTCAAGAAAGGTATCTGAAAATTTTGCTAACCAAATTTAAAATGGAAGATTGCAGAATAGCACCAACTCCAATGGAAGTGAATCATAGATTGAGTAGATATGGAGGAGAGGAATTCAAAGATATGAAGCTCTACCAGAGTTTGGTG
This sequence comes from Ceratopteris richardii, assembly GCA_020310875.1. NCBI lineage: Eukaryota > Viridiplantae > Streptophyta > Polypodiopsida > Polypodiales > Pteridaceae > Ceratopteris > Ceratopteris richardii. Next base: position 15,414,203 of record CM035425.1, on the reverse strand, counting down.
GGTAGCCTGATTTATGCTACATTAACAAGACCTGACTTATCATATGCAGTTGAAGTTCTATCTCAATTCATGCATTGTCCTAGAAAGGAACATTGGATTGAAGGACAAAGAGTACTTAGGTACATCAAGGGCACACTTAAAGAAGGTTTGTATTATGGATTTACTTCAGATACAAGAGTCAAAATACACAGTGCTGCAGATTGGGCAGGTAATTTTGATGATAGAAGATCAACACATGGATACTTGTGTTATGTGGGAGATAAGCTAATTTCATGGTGCTCTAAGAAGCAACATACAATTGCTTTATCATCTACAGAAGCAGAATACAAAGGCATGGTAGAAGCTGCAAAGGAAGTAATATGGTTAAAGACTCTTATGAAGAGTTTTGATATTGTTCAGAGTACTCCTATCATTTGTGGAGACAATATGAGTTCTTTATATTTGGCAACAGATCCTGTGTTCCATGCTAGAACTAAACATATTGAGATTCAGTATCATTTTTTGAGAGAGAAGGTTGTTGATAAAGAAATAGAAGTTATGCATACTCCTACAAAAGATCAACTTGCAGATATGATGACAAAAAGCTTGGATGGACCAAAGTTGCAGAGGTTTAAAGGCAGGAATAAAGAAGATGCAGGTAATCACAATTGATGATTGAGGGGGAGTTGTTGGTGCAAGACAATCAACAATTGGTGATTATATAAAGCCTAGAAGTGAAGAAATGAAGAAAAGATTGAAGTCCAACTTCATGGAGTAAAGAGGAGATTCAGATAGTAATGTTCTTTAAAACATATGTACATTAGCTTTGTAAATACTTCAATATACTTGAAGTAATGACGAATCAATACTCATATGTATATATAGATATGTGTAGAAGGTCGTATTAATGAGATGAAGCATAGATGAAAAATGATGTGTATTGGATGTATCATCAATGAGATGTATGAAGAGTTGAATAGAAAGAATGTTCAGAGAATTGCACGTCGATCTTTTCTCTAGTTCTCCTTCTGTGTTTGATTTTATCAGAAATCCTTTTGTACACATCTAAGTCCGTAGTTAATCTATCTATGGTTAAAGTTTGAGAGTTCAATTGCAAACAAGCTCAGAGAATTTTGTGTAGGAACATCTATATGTGAGAAACTGTTGAGTGTCTTCTGAAAAGGCGCAGTTTCGAAGGTAAAGATTTACACAAATGAGGAGTCAAAATCTAAGTTGGAAGGTAAGCCATCTATGGCTAAAAGCATTTGCTTAAACAGGTTCTAGATTGGGAGAACTATGTGTTAGAAGTTGCAGGTGTCAAAATCGACTTTACAGGAAGGCAGTTTCAGACATAGGTAGATTGTTTGAAGCATTTCTCATAATCTACTAAAGCTTTTGAAGTGTTTTAACTTGGAGGATGTTGGCGAAAACTTCGGCTCTAACGCCTACTGTTGCGGAAATACTTTCGCCCTGAAGGTGAGTTTCGCGACAAAGCTTGAACTCTGTCAGGCCTGCGGAAATTGTCGCGCCACCGTAGTAGAATGCTAAACTAGAGTGATTCAGAACACCTCTGTAATCAACAGTAGCTCAGCCTAATTAACGTCGCTTTAACTGCGTTATCCTACGACACAAGTTCCACCGGAACTTCACCAGACTGTTACTGGACTGACACCGTAGTCGTACCGGAACTTCACCGAAATAAACTTAGTTCTGTTCGTAATTGCTTCAGATGAACTTATGTGAAGTAAGGAAGTAGTGTGTGAGCTTCCTTCACCGAATGGACTTCCTTCTGGAAACTTCACAATTCTAAAGTGCTACTTTTCGGTTAACTTTTGTACTGTGTGTACATCTTCATTCCACCGAAAACTGTGATCAGCTTAAAGTAGAGACGTCTAGCTACAAGATGAGCTATCTCTCATACAAAGCTTTGAACTCTGCTATGAGTTATACTTCGTTGTTCTACCGGAAAATCCTGATTTCTGAGAAACTGTAACTGACCGAGAATTACTGAAATATGTTTACTGAGTAAACTGTTATTCACCTAAACATGCGTTTACAGAGAAGGTACTGAAGCACGTTTAGTAACGAGTCGTGACAGTTAACGATAAACGGAATTTCCTACCGTAACACGAAAATAGCTTCAGGTTCTTCACAAGTAAAAATTACGCGCAGACATCCACATGAACATGTGTTTTTTATTAGAGAAGATGTGTACAAGTAAGCTTGGCCTCTTCTTGCTCAAGTTACAGAAACTCTCCTACAGTGAGTAGTTTCTTATTACCATCTCTCTTCAGATGAAAAGACCCGACACTTCAGGCTTGTGTTATTCATCTGTACATACGCGATCTATGGCGTCTTCTGAGAACTTCTAAATCTCTCTTCACTCATACGCGATCTATGGCGTCTTCTCTCAGTCTCTCGTTCTCCTCTGTGTATCATCTACGATTCCCTCTCCGTGTATATCTGCGTCACTCGCATACACGCACACATATTTTCTTCAACCTTTGCTGTATATATATACACTTTCTTTGGCACTCCTTTGCTCTGTCATTCTTCAATTCGCGTTATGCGCGCCTTACGCGCCCGTCGCGGTTAATTGCTCTGTTATGCGGACACCGCGCACTAACTTCGCATACTGTACACCTGTGCATAGATTTTCCGGAAGATTCTGTTTCTCTCTTGTTTGTTGTGTCAAATTCGTGAGTGTTTCCTTAACAGCTCCCCCTCAATCACTAATTTGACCTCTTCCGGTCTTTCATATATCTTTCTTTCTTTTATACCTGCCATCTCTTTGAATCTGTTTGTTTTTGTTCCATCCAAGCTCTTTGTCAGAATATCTGCAATCTGATCTTTCGTAGGAGTGTAGACTATTTCTATCTCTTTCTCCATTACTTTTTCTCTTAGGAAATGGTACTGAATCTCTATGTGTTTTGTTCTTGCATGAAACACAGGATTCGCTGCAAGATACAGCGAGCTCATATTATCTCCATGTATGATTGGTATACTTTGATCTATACCCATGCTTTTAAGTAAAGTTTGCATCCATATTACTTCTTTTGATGCTTCTACCAGTCCTTTGTATTCTGCTTCTGTTGATGATAAAGCTACTGTGTGTTGTTTCTTCGAACACCAGCTTACCAGCTTATCTCCTAGGTATATCATATACCCGTGCGTTGATCTTCGGTCATCTTGACTTCCTGCCCAATCTGAGTCACTATATGCTCTGAGCTTTATATCTGACGTAAAAGGATAATATAATCCTTCCTTTATAGTTCTTTTGATATATCTGAGAACTCTTTGTCCTGCAACCCAATGTTGCTCTGTCGGACAATGCATAAACTGTGAGAGAACTCCCACCGGAAAACTGAGATCCGGTCTTGTTAGCGTAGCATATATTAAGCTTCCTACTAACGATTGGTACTTCTTCATATCTTTAAACTCTGTACCACTATATTTGCTGAGTTTATGGTTTACTTCAAGCGGTGTTGAAGCTTCTCTGCAATTTTCCATGTTGAACTTCTTCAGTAAGTTCAGGAGATACCTCTCTTGTGTGACATATACACCATGATCTGTATATGTGATTTCCATTCCTAGAAAGTATGATAATTTTCCTAGGTCACTGATCTTGAATTCCTTTTCTAGCAGTTTCTTTACCTCTGTGATTCCTGCATCTGAGGTTCCTGTAATTATTATGTCATCTACATAGATACAAATGTAGATCATTCCTTCTTCTGTTCTTTTGATGAGTAGACTTGCATCTGCCTTCGAACTTTGGTATCCAAGTTCGTTCAGATATTTCACGAGTCTGTAGTTCCAAGCTCTTGGAGCTTGCTTCAGTCCATAAAGAGCTTTTCTTAACCTGCAAACAAAGGTTGGGTATCTGGAACTTATAAACCCTTCCGGTTGTTCCATATATACTTCATCTGATATATATCCATTCAGGAATGCATTCTTTATATCTAGCTGACTTAGCTTCCATCCTTTTGATGCTGCTATAGCAATCACTGTTCTTATGGTTGACATCTTTGCCACCGGACTGAACGTCTCGTCATAGTCTATGCCATGCGTCTGAGCATAGCCCTTGATAACCAGTCTTGCTTTATGTCTGGCTATCCTTCCATCTGCAAGTTTCTTAACTTTGAACACCCATTTATTTCCAATTACTTTCTTACCGTTCGGTTTAGGAACAAGCTCCCATGTCTTATTCTCTTCCAGTGCGGTGAATTCTTCTTTCATTGCTTCTTGCCATTGCTTCTTGCCTTTAGCTTCGTCATAGCTCTGAGGTTCCTCCTCTTCTTTAACCATATATGCATAATCTTGTTGAGTTATATATGATGTATCATACGAGTATCTTTCCGGTTGTCTTCTTACTCTGTTTGACCTTCTTAGCTCATATTCTTCGTGTGTGTCTGAGTACCCGTCTTCATATTCGTTCCTTATACCTGTTCCGGTCCTGGACGTACTTGCCTCTTCATCTTTGTTTACCTGAACAATTGATTTTCCTTTCTCTCTTCTTTTTATCTCTTCTTCAAATTCTTCAGCTGTATGACTCTGATCTGCATACCAGCTTTTCTGTTCATCAAATGTTACATCCCTGGAAACAGTAAAATGTTTGGTTAGAGGGCTCCATAACCTGTAACCCATCTGTTTCTCATCATATCCGACGAATACATATTTCTCTGCTTTTGGTTCAAGCTTATGTCTCAGTTGAGACGGTACATAAGCATACGCTACTGATCCAAACACTTTGCAGTGATCAAGTGTTGGCTTCTTTCCCCACCAAGCTTCATAAGGGGTCATTCCTTCTAACGCTGTACATGGTAACCTGTTTACCAAGTATGTAGCTGTATTTACAGCTTCAGCCCAAAGATAATCCGGGCAATTCTTTTCTTTTAGCATAGCTCGTGCAAACTCGACTAGAGTTCGGTTTCTCCTTTCTGCTACACCATTCTGTTGTGGTGTATACCTGCAGGTTATTTCTCTCTTAATACCTGCATTCCAAAGATAGTCATTGAATTCTCGGGAGAAGTATTCTCCCCCTCCATCAGACCTCAGTCTTTTAAGTTTTCGTCCGGTGAGTCTTTCAGCATATGCATGAAAATGCCTGAAAGCTCCAAACACTTCTGACTTTTCCTTCAAAACATAAAGAGTTATCCACCTTGTTGCGTCATCAATGAATAAAACATAGTACCTTGATCCGCTGATTGATCCTTCTTTCGTTGGTCCCCATACATCTGTATGTATGAGTTCTAGCACGCCATCATGTTTGAATCCTTTCTTCTGGAAAGGTAACCTGTGGGCTTTTCCCATTTGACAGGCTTCGCATTTGTGAATCATATGTTGGTTCTGTACGTTCGGTAATCCCAGTACAGACTGGTTCGCTATCATAGCTTTAATTCCTTTTTCGTGAAAGTGACCTAATCTCTTGTGCCAGAGATCAAGTTCTGTAATTATCTTTTCATCATGTGTGAGCAGCGCTTGGCCAATGTTCCCTTGTACTCTTAAGGTAAAGAGTCTGCCTTCTTTCTTACCAGAAACGATCTGATAATATCCGTTCTTGGGATCTTCTACAAATACTCCTTTGTTTGTAAATCTGACCTGAAAACCTTTTTCGACTATCTGTCCCACACTGATCAGATTTTTCGGTATTGTTGGAACATACAAAACATTGGTTAGCAAATCTGCTCCACTCTTGCATTTCACTTTTCCGATTGATTGTACTTTGTGTCTTGTATTGTCACCTGTTTGAACAGTGTGACTAGAACTACCTTTCTCTAGTTCTGACATTAGTTCTATATTTCCTGACAAATGATTAGAGCATCCAGAATCAATGTAAAATACCTTTAGGTCTTCATTTTCTGATGTGCTGATTGAGTTCATCATCAATGATGTATGACTTTCATTCTGTGTGTCATTTGCGTAGTTGTTGTAGGTGGTGTTGTAGGATTGGCTCTGTCCCCAACTTCTTACTCCACCTCTACCGTAGCCTCCTCTTTGGCTTTGTCTTCCTCTTTGGAAGTTACTTTGATTTCTTCCACTACTGCCTCTGCTATTGTTGTTTTGATTTTGATTTGATCCTTGTTGATTGTGCCAACAATCATGCGCCAGATGGTTACTTAGTCCACAAATCCAGCAAGCTTTCTTGGTGGTATTCTGGCGGCTTCTTCCTCTTGCTCTTCCTCTGCCAGTGCCTTTACCTCTTGCGTAATAGGCCTGAGAACTCGACTCTTCTTCGTCTTTTGACTTACCCTTTTCTTTCTTCTTGTTCTTCATATACATTGCTGAGCTATGTCCTTTGTTTGCGTCTCCTTTCAGGTCTTGCTCATATGTGAGCATCAAACCAAGTAACTGATTTAACTCTGGTACAAAATGATTTAGGGAGAGTTCAGTTGATAGTACGAAAGGTTTCCACCTTTCATCTCCTCTCAACCCTGTGAGCACTTGCGCTATCAATCTATGATCTTCGACTTCTTCATTTATGGATCCAAGACTATCTGCTAGATCCTTCATTTTAGTGACGTAGTCACTGATGCTTTGACTCGGCTTCTTTTTGAACGTTGTGAACTCGGACCATAGGCTGGCTTTCCTAGCTTTCGTAGTATTCTGGAAGTGATCTTCCAATGCGCTCCATATGTCCTCTGCTTTCTCCAGACCTCTAATGTGCGGTAGTAGATGATCTGACACAGTGTTGTAGATGTAGGCTCTTGCCGTTGCATCTTTCTTCTGCCATAGCTTTAGGGCGTCTAGTTCTTCTTTTTCCGGTTGACTATCATCTTCGAAAATGGGTTTCTTTTCTTCTCCGGTCACGTACGTCATTAAGTCCTTACTCATAAGTAAGGCTTCCATGCGCATTACCCATGCAGGATAATTATCTCTGTCCAGTTTATCAATTTGGACATGATCTGCCATGATCTTCTTCCTCTCGTGGAATGATCCGCCTCTTATACCGATTCTTGGGAAAAACTAACCTGCTCTGATACCAAATGTTGGGACATTAACTAGCTCTGATACCAACTGTTGGGAGATTAACTAGCTCTGATACCAAATGTTGGCGAAAACTTCGGCTCTAACGCCTACTGTTGCGGAAATACTTTCGCCCTGAAGGTGAGTTTCGCGACAAAGCTTGAACTCTGTCAGGCCTGCGGAAATTGTCGCGCCACCGTAGTAGAATGCTAAACTAGAGTGATTCAGAACACCTCTGTAATCAACAGTAGCTCAGCCTAATTAACATCGCTTTAACTGCGTTATCCTGCGACACAAGTTCCACCGGAACTTCACCAGACTGTTACTGGACTGACACCGTAGTCGTACCGGAACTTCACCGAAATAAACTTAGTTCTGTTCGTAATTGCTTCAGATGAACTTATGTGAAGTAAGGAAGTAGTGTGTGAGCTTCCTTCACCGAATGGACTTCCTTCTGGAAACTTCACAGTTCTGAAGTGCTACTTTTCGGTTAACTTTTGTACTGTGTGTACATCTTCATTCCACCGGAAACTGTGATCAGCTTAAAGTAGAGACGTCTAGCTACAAGATGAGCTATCTCTCATACAAAGCTTTGAACTCTGCTATGAGTTATACTTCGTTGTTCTACCGGAAAATCCTGATTTCTGAGAAACTGTAACTGACCGAGAATTACTGAAATATGTTTACTGAGTAAACTGTTATTCACCTAAACATGCGTTTACAGAGAAGGTACTGAAGCACGTTTAGTAACGAGTCGTGACAGTTAACGATAAACGGAATTTCCTACCGTAACACGAAAATAGCTTCAGGTTCTTCACAAGTAAAAATTACGCGCAGACATCCACATGAACATGTGTTTTTTATTAGAGAAGATGTGTACAAGTAAGCTTGGCCTCTTCTTGCTCAAGTTACAGAAACTCTCCTACAGTGAGTAGTTTCTTATTACCATCTCTCTTCAGATGAAAAGACCCGACACTTCAGGCTTGTGTTATTCATCTGTACATACGCGATCTATGGCGTCTTCTGAGAACTTCTAAATCTCTCTTCACTCATACGCGATCTATGGCGTCTTCTCTCAGTCTCTCGTTCTCCTCTGTGTATCATCTACGATTCCCTCTCCGTGTATATCTGCGTCACTCGCATACACGCACACATATTTTCTTCAACCTTTGCTGTATATATATACACTTTCTTTGGCGCTCCTTTGCTCTGTCATTCTTCAATTCGCGTTATGCGCGCCTTACGCGCCCGCCGCGGTTAATTGCTCTGTTATGCGGACACCGCGCACTAACTTCGCATACTGTACACCTGTGCATAGATTTTCCGGAAGATTCTGTTTCTCTCTTGTTTGTTGTGTCAAATTCGTGAGTGTTTCCTTAACAGAGGAGGTGCGCAACCTCTAGACGACACATTCTACAAAGTTTCATCAAAAACTTTACACAAATGATTAATCAATGAGTGATTAATGTGCAGCAGACTTTTCTGTGAAATGACTTTCTTCACACTTAGCTAATTTCTTGATAGTTTGGTGATTGTCTTCCAAAATTGGTTGGAGTTTAAAGTTATTCTTGATATAGAGGTGGTCTAAAATCAAGGATATCTTGTTCTTTGGAGATTAACACTCTCCAACAAATATATCAACAAATCCCCCCTGGGAGTGATGCAGTGAACAAGGAGCTGGCGCTCATGTATAAGGAAGTGCCAAGCTATGTGGAAATCACTCTACAAAAGGAAGTAAGCCCAAAGCTTTGCGGAAAGCTTCGAACTTCTCCCTAGGCAGAGCCTTCGTGAAAAGGTGTGCAATGTTCTCCTGCATGGGCACATATGCCAAGTTGATCTCCCCAGCAAAGAACCTCTCCATGACATAATGATAATGCACCTCAATGTGCTTAGTGCGGGCATGGAACACAGGGTTCCTCACAATTGCCAATGGCCTTTGACTGTCAGTGAAGATGGTGGTGGCAGAAGTCTGACCAACACCCAAATCAGCCATAAGGCATCTGAGCCACACACACTCAACAGTAGCTGTGAAAGCTTCCCTATACTCAACCTCACAACTGGAAATGGCCATAGTAGGCTGCTTCTTGCTCAACCAAGATATACATGAGCTACCAAGCATGAAGCAAAAGCCACTAGTGGACACACTAGTGTCATAGAAACCAGCCCAATCAGAGTCAGAAAAAGCATGCAAATTTGGCGGTAGTGATCCGCCCTTGGGATAAAACAACCCAAGTAGCCGAGTACCACTCAAGTAGCGAAAGATGCGCTTAACCGCCTGCCAGTGCTTGACTCCTGGGCAATGCATAAACCTGCTCATTTGTGAGACAACAAACTGAATATTTGTTCGAGTAATGCATAAGTAAATCAAGCATCCAACAACTTGCTGATAGAGAACATCATCAAATGCATCTCCAACATCATGAAGACTCAATCATAAACCTGTCTCCATAGGAGTGGCAATAGGCTTACAGTCTTCAAGGCCAAAACGCTGCAATAATGTGTCAATATATTTCATTTGACACAAAGCCATTCCACCATCAACTTGCATAAACTGAATGCCCAAATAGTGATGCAAATGCCCCAAATCAGACATCTCAAATGAGGCATCCAAATCAGCCTTAAAATCAGCAATATGCTTCTCAATAGGACCAGTAAGCAGCATGTCATCAACATAGATAACAATGATCAAAAGCACATCATTAGCACACTTAACATATAAGGTGCTTTCAGTTGGACTGTTCTCAAAACCATGTGCAATCAGATAGGCATGTATCTTCTCATACCAAGCATGTGGTGCTTGCTTTAAACCATATAATGCCTTCTTTAACCTGCACACCTGGTTTTCATGCCCTTTCTGCACAAAGCCACGGGGCTGAAAAACATACACTTCTTCATGCAAGTCACCATTCAAAAATGTTGTTTTATTGTCCAACTGATGTACATTCCAACCATGATGAGCTGCAAGTGCACAGATGCTCCGAACAGTAGTCATACGGCATGTAGGTGCAAAGGTCTCATCAAAATCAATGCCTCTTTCCTGTGCATAACCCTTTGCAACAAGCCTAGCCTTATACCTGTCAACTGTACCATCCGGTCTACGCTTCAGCTTGTATACCCACTTAGTGCCAATGGCCTTCTTGCCTGGAGGCAACTCACATAAAGACCAAGTACCATCCTTCATTATAGCATCATATTCAGATTGCATAACAACCATCCAATTTTCTGAATTTTGTGCTTCATCAAACGAAACAGGCTCATTCTCATCACAGAGACTAGATGCAGCCATAGCATAGCAATCTGATGCAAAAGAGGCACTATGAGATCCTGAACGAGTACGAGATGACAGAGGTGCATCTAATTTGCTGTCACACAAGGTCTGCACCAGCCATTTTGGCATAGTTCTTGCCTGCTCAATATCAAATCTCTCATCAGTAAGTGCATCATCTACATCTACATGAGAAATGGAATTATCTGCAATCATCACATGAAACCTGCAAAGGCTGAGAAGTTGCCTCATTAGGACCAGCACTAGACTGTCCACCTGTAAAAAGAGGCAACAAAGTATCATATATGTCTTCGGAGCTAACATATGTCTCCTTAGTACATGAAAAGCAATGGCTGAATAGCATCTTCCACAAAAACAACATCACGGCTAACCAGAATGCGTTTAGTCCGTGGATGATACAGACCATAGCCTTTAATTTTAGAACTGTACCCAACAAAAATACATTTTACTACTTTATCATCCAATTTTTTGCGATGTTGTTCAGGCACTAATGCATATGCCAAACAACCAAAAGCACGCAGATGAGCAACAAATGGCTTGTGGTCATGCCAAGCCTCATATGGAGTGATAGACTACAGTGCTTTAGTGGGACACCTGTTCAGTACATATGCTGCACACATGACAGCCTCAAGCCAAAAACTATGTGGTAAAGTTTGACTCTTGACCATACACCTCGCCATCTCCATGAGTGACTTGTTCTTTCGTTTAGCAACTCCATTCTGTTGAGGTGTATATGGCATTGTACACTGGTGTTTTATCCCACGTTTAGCCAGAAATGCATTAAAATCAGAAGACATATATTCCCCCCCTCGATCCAAACGGAGGGTGCCCATTTTACATGCTCACAGATTTTCAGCCAAAATCAAAAACTGTTTGAAGCACATGAACACTTCAGACTTTGCCTTCAATGGATATACCCATGCATGCCTGGAAAAATCATTGATGAAAGTCACGAAGTCAAGATAATTCCCAAAAGAAGGTGTTTGCATAGGACCACAGACATCAGTATGTACAAGCTACAATTTCTGAGTAGCCCGAACTGAACCATCTTTTGGAAAGGATGAACGTTGCATTTTGCCCAAAATACAGCCTTCACAAACATGTTTTCCAGGTGCCTCAAGTTTGGGCAAAGAGGACACCATTTCAGATTTCTGCAGGTGTAGGAAACTAGCAAAATTTAGATGACCAAAGCATGCATGCCAAAGCTTTGCATCTGACATAGCCTAAGAATCGTTTACTGCACATGCCGAATCATTTAGAGATCTTTCATAGTCTATGAGCTTATACAGCCCACCACATAAAATGCCAGAAGCAATAATCACATCGCCATTTGACAAATCATGAACTGTACACCTGTCATCAACAAATTTCACAACCAAGCCAATCTTGGCTAATGCAGAAACTGATAATAGGTTCTTATTGATCCTTGGCACAAATAAAGCATTTGATAAAGTGAAAGAACTACCATCAATAGTAGTCAAAATGATCTTACCAACTCTCATAACAGGATAAGAGGAGTTGTTGGCACATGTAACAGTATTCCCTGTAGGGGTAGGCTCGAGTGAAGAGAAGAAACTGCACTGTGAGGTAATATGTTTGGTTGCCCCAGTGTCAAAATACCAAACATCTGAGTCTATTGCAGACATGCACTACTCATGAGAAGATGGGTCAAAATTGCAGACAGTAGTAAACGCCCATTCTTCTTCCTGCACAAGATTAGCAGACTCTGTTTTTTGTGGAGGCCTCTGTAACAATCATTCCAACCTCTTTCTTCTTTGCCTCTTTAGCAGCCAGTTTTGGACAGTTCTTTATGATATGATCATTCCCTTTACAATACTTACAGAACAATTTCTGCTTTTCTGATTTCTTCTCATCTTTATCTTCCTTCTTCGAATATGCAGAATTAGCAGATTTTTGCTTACTAGTTGAAGAGCTCCATTTTCCTTTGCCCTTCTGACTAGCCAGGAAAGCTTGATATGCAACTCGCATAATGGACCTATTCTGCCTGGACTGATCTTCCTGCAATAGAACAGAGACTAACTCCTCAAATGATAAGGCATTTGGATTGCCTTTCATCATCAACCGAAGAGTAGAAGCAAAACTCTGATATGAATCAGGAAGACCATTTAGAACGGTCTGCATAAGTGAGCTATCTGGTATAACATCATCAGCAGAAATCAATTGTTCCTTCAAGTCTTTGACCTTTGTTAGGAAATTGTCCATAGAATCACCTTCATTCATGTGCTCACTCTCCAACTGTTTTCGGAGGTAAGCAACACGAGCCTCATTCCTAGCTTGGTACAATGTGGTAAGTGTATCCCAAGAATCCTTAGCTCTTCAGTCAGAGCGAATGTGAGGAATAATGGCACGTTTGACAGACAAAGCTATCAATGCATGTGACTGGGCATCTCTACCATCCCAGCGAATCTGCTCTGCAGTAGGTGCAACAAAAACCGCAGCACGAATAGGAATATGCAGAATATCATCATCTTCGACACCTTCTCCATCAGCTTCAGTACATGCAGTTGTAATAGTTGCAGGTGTGATAGGACGTTTTTCGACACCCTGCACAATGTCCCATAGTCCTTTTGCAACCAACACATGTCACATCATATAAGCCCATAACGCGTAGTTGGTACCATCCAACTTATCCTCAACAACCAACATATGGAATACATCACTGCTTTCAGCCATGGCCGGTGACTAAAATACCTTGATGCAGAAAATTGACTGTATCTCAAAAAGTTGAACAGAACTGCCCAAACGAATTCCACTAAACATGTAACAGACTTCGAGACGCTTATATTGATGAACAGAAACGGGTATATATCTTTGGCACAAAAAGATGAAATAGCTTACAGAAGCACTACGATAGTGCCTTCGGAGGCCGAAACGAGCTCAAATCGCAATTTCTGTACCATTTAGCGAAGCTGTTTTGATCTCGAAAACACGCTGAGTATGCTCACCAAAATTCGTGCGATTCTGAGACTGCAATCTGAAGAGTGTCGATGGCGCCCTAGATGAAGCGACAACGTTCTCTGATACCAATTATTGGAGTTAGGCGTCTGCAGAAGCACGCAAACAACACAAGGAAGAAGAAGAAGCTAGGAGCACAACACACAATACTAAATGTATTACTAGAGAATATACAAAGATAAGTAGCCCATTAGGGCAATAGGCGTATATACAAGCCAGGGGAAATAAACCTCCTAAAGAGGGAAAAAAGTGCCCCGACGGTCCTAGTGTGTTCACACACATCACTACCTAAATATATCAACAACAACAACAACAAAACCAAGATAATCTTGAAGCTATTATGGAATGGACCCCAAGCGCAAAGATTATTCCTACAAAGTTTCAAGTTGTTCCCTCAGCAGACATAAGGATATTACTCAAGGAACATGCTAAATTTTTAGAGTCCTATGAAAAGTTGGAATCAGAATGTGCAGACCTCAAGAAGCAATTAACCACTGTCAACACATCTCAACCGGAGTCTGCCATCCCCCCCAGCCTACAGAGGAAGTGGAAGCCCTTAGAAAACAGGTGGAAGAACTACAAAGAAGAGCTACAAGCAAGACTACTACCATATGAGAGGCCACCCAAAGACCAAGAACCTGAAACAGTGGTGGAAATTCTAGTCAAAGAAAGTTTTGAAGAACCATATGAGCCTATGCCAGTACTAGGAGGGCACGTCACTAAAGAGGGTAGGGATACTTTTGAAATTGAAGTACCAGATTGGCTCAAGTGCGTAGAGCAAATAGGTCAAACCCATGATGATAGAGTAGCTGTACAAATCCAATCGTTGTCCAATCTGGAAGACACAGTTCTTAAGTCCTCTTATTTTCAGAACCTATCCCATCAATGGCTCATTACCACATCGGAAATGCAACACATGCCATATTTTGTATTGTTGGCAGATTATAATGTAGAGATTAAGAGGCATACAAGGAAAGAACCAACATTCATCACTCAATTCGAGCCAGATGACCTATTGGAAAAGGCACAAGCAGGCTCTATTTTTCAACCTAACTAGCGTATGCGGCTGTTAACAGACTACCCTGAAATGTCGCAAATTCTGGCAAGCATTCGCAATCAAAGTCCATAACAATAAAGGGTGTTCCAATTAGGTCAATCATCTATATTTTGCCCACCCAGAGCACCACCCATTGTCACATATATGATCTCGACCATACACCACTAGTTTGCACGATTAAAGAATGTACTAGACATTGCCGCAAAGATGTGTATAAAGATTTTCAAGCTAATGACGGTAGTGTTCAAGACTTTTTGCAAAATCCAAGCTCCATATATTTTGGCTCCCATGTTTTCTGAAGGGAATCACAATTTGGTATACGATATGAGCCAAACCCCCTCCATCAACACAAGTTATGCGTGGCATGCATGCAAACAGTACTTACCTACTTGCTACAAGCAGACATTTGAAGAGATGTTCTCTATAGAGTTCTAGGAGTACCACTCAGAAATTTTCATTCCCAGACCCACTCACCTGTTGCATCTCTTTGCAGTAGAACAAGCCATACATGCTGATCAACTACACCTGCCACATCCGGATGTTCCAGGTCCAATCAGTTGGGATCAAATGATGATAGATCTAGTAAGAGGATTGCACATACAAGGACATCACCTCGCCATCGATGTCATTGAATAGTACATCAAACACTCCCTACAACAAGGGTCTATCAGGGAAGATAGACATGAGAGAGGGGGGGTGTTGGCAGCAGCCAGGGAAGTCAGGGTGTTACAAGATAGGGGAGACGACACAAAGAGTCAGAGCAGAGGGACAGTCAAACAAGACCAAGTAGGCAAAGCAGTCAAAGAAGATCCGGCAACTAGGCCTATCCAAATTTTTAGAGATAAATCATTTTCAAAACTGATTTTCATCACTACATCAACATTATAGATACCATTTTTGGTAGATTAGACTCCATTTGTTCAAGTCGAGGAGTCCTCGAACCTGAGTAGTATTAGTTAGGAGTACCTTTGTATCAATTTTCATAATTTTTATACTCCGTTTGAGCCCTCAAATAAGGCCTAGAACCTAATTTTTAAGTAGGCCAAACACTAGGTCTGGACAGGGCCAAAGGTAGTCAAAAGCCATAAAAAGAGCTAGAGAGCTCATTTTTGAGGTTAGCTTGTTAGAGATTTGAGCTTTTGTAAGAGATTTCTTGAGTAATAGAAAGCACTCCATTGTTCCTCTCTTTGTTATTGCCTGGTGTGCACATGTGCATGTGTATGTGTGTGCATGCTAGTGTGCTTCTCACTCATGCATGTATGCCTTCCCTTGCTCATGGTCATCATACTAGTCCTCATGTCTCCACATATTGACATTTATGAGGTGGATCTCTTCACGTTGATACTTACCATTGTGTGAGAGTGACACAAGGAGACTCCAAAATACTTGATGCTCTAGTCATTGAGAACCTACCACTTAAATCGACAACATGTACAAGTACAAAGAAACAAAAGAAATCAAGCTAACACAAATCTCAAGAGGTAAGAGAATTCTAGTTACATAAGTCTCTTGTGGTGTCATAACAACACAATCCACACATTTGGGTGCCCATGTAACTAGTAACACCATTTGAGGATTCACCTTGCCATGGCAGGAAGAAATGGACCTCACCTCGCTACAAGGAATACGGGGGCATAGAGTGACACATTTTTGTTGCTACGTGATCGTGCATTTCGTCGGAGCAAGCATTGAGCACACACTATCATCTAAAAGACATTAATCTTGACATTATTTTCAATTTTATTTACGATACTTGTAGTGACGTTCAAGAGAGCGTTGCTACCTTAGCATCACGTATGTGATTCAAAAGGCAGCATCATATATGCGATGTTGATGTGCATCGCTTATGCCACATAGCTGGGTGTCATTGTTGCATAAGTTGCATGATCACATACACGACACTTTTACATCGCTAATATGACTGTAATGTTTGACAAAAGTTTTAAAAAAAATTGGATTGCTCTTCGATCGTCATTTTATGCACAATTGAACAAAGAGCTGCAACGTTCAGATCTACACTACGCTTACGAATCTCTTTTTGAATCTCTCTCTTTTTTAATCTTTCTCTTATTGTCTCTCTCTCTCTCTCCTTCTTTCTACCTCTTTCTCTTTCAATTTTTATCTCTCTCTCTTTGTCCTTTTTTTCTCTCTTTTGATCTCTCTCTCTCTCTCTCTCTCTCTCTCTCTCTCTCTTTATTCCAGGTTATTCAAGAAGTTCACCAAGCATAAAATATGGCTAATTATTGTAAGTACAATTTTCATTGTTTGTATATCATTTAAATTGTTTTATTTTCATTAATTAACATAATCACACTTACTCATTCATATACACACACACATACATATGCACATACACACACACATACATATGCACATGCACATACATGCACATACATGCACATACACTTATACATACACATACACACATGCATATGCACAAACATATCTACGAACACATAAAAGGACATGCATGCATGCATTATTGCATATACACATACACATACACACATTAACACATACTAATTATACGCATGCATGTGCACATTCACATGCATGCACATACACATGGATGCAAATAGAGATGCATGCACATGCCCATGCATGCTCATACATATACATATACACACGCATATATATATATATATATATATATATATATATATATATATATATATATATATATATATATATATATATATATATATATATATATATATATATACACACACACACATATAAACATACACATACACACACAACATACTTATACACATACACATACATATGCACGTACATACATATACACACACATACATCAACTATTGGAGCCACTAGGGGATGGCTGAGAGGGCGGTCATGATGGAGTCGTAAAGCCAGGAGTACCTCCGATGGGAGTAGTTCTGCCAAAGGGAGTTGGGCTGGCAAGAGTGCTACCGGTGGGAGTGAGGGGAGGGGAGTGCTACCATGAGCGATCCAGTACTATGACACTCTAGCCATATAAGTAGGAGGTGCCCGAGATATAAACTCCATAAACTGCTCCTCTGTCATGGAGTGTGGAGTGACCGGTGGACTATCTCCTATCATGCTCTACAACAGAAAACTCAAATAATTAGAATATGATAATAATGGTAATATAGACAAATAGTAGTGTACAAAAAAACATAGCGAAATAAATCAGCACAAATTAGTACGTACAATTGTTTGCTTCATAAATCCTCGATTCTAGCATCCTATTAGAGATCTGACGTGCAGAGGATATCTATCTCTACATTGGTGACTTCTAGATCTCTTGGTATGGCAGCCCCTTCTTGATCATCGTCCTCGTACAACATATCATCTATTACTTCATCGCATATCTCGTCTTCTTCAAAGACCTCTTCATCTTAGACAATGATCTCTTCCTCCTCCACTACCAAATGCACTTCAGAGTCCACTACGAATGGAATTTCTTTTAGGTCTATTTCCTCAAAAATTCATATGCTATGTGGAGAGACTTGTAAAACAAATAACCACTCTCGTTCTTTCAAATCTGGCATAAAGACAAACTGCTCATAGTGTTCATGAAGTACAAATGTATCTCTTTCATCTGCCCATAGCTTTGTGAAGTCTACTTGAAGCAAACCACTCTTATCCCACCTCACAGTTGCATTTCATCCAGAGGTGACTACTTTGAACCAGTTCACATCAAACAGAAAGTAGTTAAACCTCCTAAAGGATAGCTTCAAGATATCTTGGATCACTCCATAATACTCAAGCTGGCCTTCATGAGCATTCTCGTCTCTTGCACTTATTATCAGGATCCTAAATCACATGCATACAGAGGTTATGAATGCTGATAACACTCAAAAAATAGATACACAAGGAGACGAGATAGAACGTAGTATTGGGTGCAATCTCCCCCCATGCACTCTGTTTCGATAGTCCACAAAGTGCATGTATTTATAGGATTTTTTATTATGTCAAAAATAGTGTTTACATGAGAGAAGTTTTGAAAAAGCATGCATGAAAGTAAATTTTGGTCTCTTTTGTAGAGAGCCTTTGCTTTTAATAACAGAAATCCTGGTCTACAGCGATAACTATCATCTGTGTAAAAATAGAACCCTCTATGTGGGTTTATTTACAAACTATATAAAATATAAATATGATTATTGATGTTTGTCCTTTCACGCCCTCATGAACCTTCAGCTGCTATATCAAAACACCAAAACACATTAAAACATTAATAAATTAACACTCCAACAATTCCTTGTTCAACACATTCCTTAATTCATAACATGCCCCTCAATTGAAAAAGCAACGGCCAATCACATGTTCCATCACTAAACAAAAATAAGCATGCTCCATGTAAAAACACATGCATGGAAATGTTCATGGAGGAGTTACATTAATGTGTATGTGTATGATATGCAAAAATTAAGTGATCATAATGGGGGTGTTAATTGTGTTTTATGTATCCATTGACATTCTTCAATAGAGTGATTTTTGTACTTAACTAAATATTGATGATACTAAGTACCTATGTGTGTAGTAGTGACATCATGATCAATGATTTTCTCAAGAAGTAAGTTTTTTTATTGTTCTTCAATTAAAGGAGGTTCATCAAGAAGTGGAATGAGTGGTAAAGTTCCTTTAAATGGTTTAAGTAAACTAATATGAAAAGAATTATGTATATTCCAATGTGATGGTATGTCTAATCTGAATGAATTATCATTAGTTTTTTGTATAATGTGAAATGGTCCATAATAGCATGGTGCAAGTTTAATTTTAGGATGTTGCAAAATATTTTTGAGACCGTATTTTAATGATATGCAACCATATAAGATCATTTTCCTTGAATTCCTTGGCTAATCATTTTGTATTGACATTATGTGTATAACGTTCTTGACTTTTCCTAATGTGCTCATGAACATCGTGAAGTATAGAAATGTGATCTTGGGCAATAGAATCAGCCATTGGAATGTCAATTTGACTGAGTGACATGGGAGTGAGAAGCTTTTTACCATAAACAATTTCAAAAGGTGCACGACTAATAGTGGTGTGTGTGGTGTAATTGTAAGCAAATTGAAGCAATGGCAACTTTTTATCCCAATTAGTGGGACTATCTAATGAATAACAATGCAATAAATCAAGAATAGTACTATGTGTAGCCTCACTTTGTCCATTACTTTCAGGATGAAATGCAGAGCTAAAATCTATTTTAGAACAAAAAGGTTTAAATAAGGCAACCCAAAAATGATTACAAAATCTAACATCATGATTAGATAACATTACTTTAGGAAATCCATGATGTGGAAAAATACATTTTATGAATAACTTTGCAGTTTGAGGTGCAGACAAAGTTTTTATCCAAGGAATGAAATATGCATATTTACTAAACCTATCAACTATCCTCCAAATCATATCGTTATGTGATGAAGTGATAGGAAGAATTGTGATATAATCCATAGAGATTTGTCCCCATGGCTCGTTCGGAATGGGTAGTGGCATTAATAATCCAAATGTTTCACCATGATGACGTTTTACATGCTGACATACTGAGAAACATAATGTGCAATATTTCCATGTGGGGCCAAAAGAAGAAATCTTTGCAAGCAGAAATGATGCTCTGTATGCCTCTATGACCCATATGAGATGGTTCATGCATTTCTTTCATGACAAAATCTTTAAAATCTTGGGTTATACATAATCTATGTTGAAAATAAGTAACCCATGATGAAATGTATAATGTTCATTAGTTAAAGGTGCACCATTGTTGAATTCATGCCATGCGCATGTTGGAGATAGACGTCTGCGGAAGCACGCGAACAGCACAAGGAAGAAGAAGAAGCTTGGAGCACAAACACACAATACTAAATGTATTGCTAGGGAATGTACAAAGATAAGTAGCCCATTAGGGCAATAGGCGTATATACAAGCCGGGGGAAAAAAACCTCCTAAAGAGGGAAAAAAGTGCCCCGGCGTACCTAGAGTGTTCACACACATCACTACCTAAATATATCAACAAATCCCCCCTGGGAGTGATGCGGTGAACAAGGAGCTGGCACTCATGTATAAGGAAGTGCCAAGCTATGTGGAAATCACTCCACAAAAGGAAGTAAGCCCAAAGCTTTGCGGAAAGCTTCAAACTTCTCCCTAGGCAGAGCCTTCGTGAAAAGGTCTGCAATCTTCTCCTGCGTGGGCACATATGCCAAGCTGATCTCCCCAGCAGAGAACCTCTCCCTGACATAGTGATAATGCACCTCAATGTGCTTAGTGCGAGCATGGAACACAGGGTTCCTCGCAACTGCCAATGCGCTCTGACTGTCAGTGAAGATGGTGGTGGCAGAAGACTGGCCAACACCCAAATCAGCCATAAGGCATCTGAGCCACACACACTCAACAGTTGCTGTGAAAGCTGCCCTATACTCAGCCTCACAACTGGAAGTGGCCACAGTAGGCTGCTTCTTGCTCAACCAAGATGTACATGAGCTACCAAGCATGAAGCAAAAACCACTGGTGGACACACGAGTGTCATAGCAACCAGCCCAATCTGAGTCAGAAAAAGCATGCAAATCTGGCGGTAGTGATCCCCCCTTGGGATAAAACAACCCAAGTAGTCGAGGACCACTCAAGTAGCGAAAGATGCGCTTAACCGCTTTCCAATGCGTGACTCCTGGGCAATGCATAAACCTGCTCATCTGTGAGACAGCAAACTGAATATCTGGCCGAGTAATGCATAAGTAAATATCTGATAGAGTACAACATCAAATGCATCTCCAGCATCATGAAGACTCAATCGTAAACCTGTCTCCATAGGAGTGGCAATAGGCTTACAGTCTTCAAGGCCAAAACGCTGCAATAATGTGTCAATATATTTCATTTGACACATAGCCATTCCACCATCAACTTGCATAAATTGAATGCCCAAATAGTGATGCAAATGCCCCAAATCAGACATCTCAAATGAGGCATGCAAATCAGCCTTAAAATCAGCAATATGTGTCTCAATAGGACCAGTGAGCAACATGTCATCAACATAGACAACAATGATCAGAAGCACATGATTAGCACGTTTAACATATAAGGTGCTTTCAGTTGGACTGTTCTCAAAACCATGTGCAACCAGATAGGCATGTATCTTCTCATACCAAGCACGTGGTGCTTGCTTTAAACCATATAATGCCTTCTTTAACCTGCAAACCTGGTTTTCATGCCCTTTCTGCACAAAGCCATGGGGCTGAAAAACATACACTTCTTCATGCAAGTCACCATTCAGAAATGTTGTTTTAATGTCCAATTGATGTACATTCCAACCATGATGGGCTGCAAGTGCACAAATGCTCCGAACAGTAGTCATATGGCATGTAGGTGCAAAGGTCTCGTCAAAATCAATGCCTCTTTCCTGTGCATAACCCTTTGCAACAAGCCTAGCCTTATACTTGTCAACTGTACCAATCAGGTTTACGCTTCAGCTTGTATACCCACTTAGTGCCAATGGCCTTCTTGCCAGGAGGCAAGTCACATAAAGACCATGTACCATTCTTCATTATAGCATCATATTCAGATTGCATAGCAGCCATCCAATTTTCTGAATTTTGTGCTTCATCAAAAGAAACAGGCTCATTCTCATCACAGAGACTAGATGCAGCCATAGCATAGCAATCTGATGCAAAGGAGGCACTATGAGAGCCTGAACGAGTACGATATGACAAAGGTGCATCTAATTTGCTGTCACGCAAAGTTTGCACCAGCCATTTTGGCATAGTTTTTGCCTGCTCAATATCAGCTCTCTCATCAACAAGTGCATCATGTAAATCTGCATCAGAAATGGAATGATCTGCACCATCATATGAAACCTGCAAAGGCTGAGAAGTTGCCTCATTAGGACCAGCACTAGCCTGTCCACCTCTAAAAAGAGGCATCAAAGTATCATACATGTCTTTGGAGCTAACAGATGTCTCCTTAGTACATGAAAGCAATGGCTGAATAGCATCTTCTACAAAGACAACATCACGGCTAACCAGAATGCGTTTAGTCTGTGGATGATACAGACGATAGCCTTTACTTTCAGAACTATACCCAACAAAAATACATTTTACTGCCTTATCATCCAATTTTCTGTGATGTTGTTCAGGCACTAATGCATATGCCAAACAACCAAAAACACGCAGATAAGCAACAAATGGCTTGCGGTCATGCCAAGCCTCATATGGAGTGATAGACTGCAACGCTTTAGTGGGACACCTGTTCAGTACATATGCTGCACACATGACAACCTCAAGCCAAAAACTATGTGGTAAAGCCTAACTTTTGACCATGCACCTCGCCATCTCCATGAGTGACATGTTCTTTCGTTCAACAACTCCATTCTGTTGAGGTGTATACGGCACTGTACACTGGTGTTTTATCCCACGTTCAGCCAGAAATGCATTAAAATCTGAAGACATATATTCCCCCCCTCGATCAGAACGGAGGGTGTCCATTTTACATGCTGACAGATTTTCAGCCAAAACCAAAAACTGTTTGAAGCACATGAACACTTCGGACTTTGCTTTGAGTGGATATACCCATGCATGCCTGGAAAAATCATCAATGAAAGTCACGAAGTAAAGGTAATTTCCAAAAGAGGGTGTCTGCATAGGACCACAGACATCACTATGTACAAGCTGCAATTTCTGCGTAGCATAAACTGAACCATCTTTTGGAAAGGAAGAACGCTTCATTTTGCCCAAAATACAGCCTTCACAAACATGTTTTCCAGGTGCCTCAAGTTTGGGCAAAGAGGACACCATTTCAGATTTCTGTAGGCGTAACAAACTAGCAAAATTCAGATGACCAAAGTGTGCATGCCAAAGCTTTGCATCTGACATAGCCTGAGAATCATGAACTGCACATGCCGAATCATTCACAGATCTTTCATAGTCTATGAGCTTATACAGCCCACGACATAAAATGCCAGAAGCAATAATCACATCGCCATTTGAGAGATCATGGACTATACACCTGTCATCAACGAATTTCACAACCAAGCCAATCTTGGCTAATGCAGAAACTGATAACAGGTTCTTTTTTATCCCTGGCACAAATAAAGCATCTGAAAAAGTGAAAGAACTACCATCAGCAGTAGTCAGAATCATCTTACCAACTCCCATAACAGGATAAGAGGAGTTATTGGCGCATGTGACAGTATTCCCTGTAGGGGCAGGCTCGAGTGAAGAGAAGAAACTGCGCTACGAGGTAATATGTTTGGTCGCCCCACTGTCAAAGTACCAAACATCTAAGTCTACTGAAGACATGCACTGATCATGAGAAGATGGGTCAAAACTGCAGACAGTAGTAAACGCCCATTCTTCTTCCTGCACAAGATTTACAGACTCTGTTTTTGGTGTAGAGGCCTCTGCAACAACCATTCAAGCCTCTTTCTTCTTTGCCTCTTTAGCAGCCAGTTTTGGATAGTTCTTTATAATATGATCATTTCCTTTACAGTACTTGCAGAACATTTTTTGCTTTTCTGATTTCTTCTCATCTTTATCCTGGTTCTTCGATTGTGCAGCATTTGCAGATTTTTGCTTACTAGTAGAAGAGCTCCATTTTCCTTTGCCCTTCTGACTAGTCAGGAAAGCTTGATCTGCAACATGCATAATGGACTTGTTCTGCCTAGACTGATCTTCTTGCAACAGAACAGAGACTAATTCCTCAAATGACAAGGCATTCGGATTGCCTTTCATCATCAACCGAAGAGTAGAGGCAAAACTCTGATATGAATCAGGAAGACCATTCAGAACGGTCTGCACAAGTGAGCTATCTGGTATAACCTCATCAGCAGAAATCAATTGTTCCTTTAGGTCTTTGATCTTTGTAAGAAAACTGTCCATAGAATCACCTTCATTCATGTGCTCACTCTCCAACTGTTTTCGGAGGTAACCAACACGAGCCTCATTCCTAGCCTGGTACAAAGTGGTAAGTGTATCCCAAGCATCCTTTGCTGTTCTGCAAGAGCGAATGTGAGGAATAATGGCACGTTTGACAGACAAAGCTATCAATGCATGTGCCTGGGCATCTCTGCCATCCCAACGAATCTGCTCTACAGTAGGTGCAACAGAAATAGCAACACGAACAGGAATCTGCGGAATATCATCTTCGACACCATCTTCATCAGCTCCAACACCTGTATTTGCAGTACCTGTCGTTACAGGTGTAACAGGACGTCTTTCAACACCCTGCACAATGTTCCACAATCCTTTTGCAACCAGTACATGTCGCATCATATAAGCCCATAATGGGTAGTTGGTACCATCCAACTTATCCTCAACAGCCAACATACGGAATACATCACTGCTTTCAGCCATGGCCGGTGACTAAAATACCTTGATGCAGAAAATTGACTGTATCTCAAAAAGTTGAACGGAACAACCCAGACGAGTTCTGCTAGACCTGTAGCAGACTTTGAGATGCTTAAACTGGCGAACAGAAACTGGTCTATACCTTTGGCACAAAAGGACGAAATAGCTTGCACAAGCGCTGCGATAGTGCGTTCGGAGGCCGAAACGAGCTCAGATCACGATTTCGGCACCACAAAGCGAAGCCGTTTTGATCTCGGAAATACGTTGAGTATGCTCACCAAATTTCGTGCGAATCTGAGACTGCAAACGGAGGAGTGTTGACGGCGCCCTAGAAGAAGCGACGACCTGCTCTGATACCAATTGTTGGAGATAGACGTCTGTGGAAGCACGCGTACAGCACAAGGAAGAAGAAGAAGCTTGGAGCACAAACACACAATACTGAATGTATTACTAGGGAATGTACAAAGATAAGTAGCCCATTAGGGCAATAGGCGTATATAGAAGTTGGGGGGAAAAAAACCTCCTAAAGAGGGAAAAAAGTGCCCCGGCGGTCCTAGAGTGTTCACACACATCACTACCTAAATATATCAACAGCACATGAGAAATACAAATCACATGCATAAGTGGAAATCACTTCTTGAAAGGAATGAATTTGGATTGCAAAAATATTATGCAAAACAATAGAATGTGAAGGAAAACATCCAAGAGCATCGGCTACGACATTAGCTTTACCAGGTTGATATTGGATATCATGGGATGGAAATTTTGAATGAATGAAGCCCATTTAAGATGTCTATCAGAGATTAAGGGCTGATTTAATAAATGCTTAATAGCCTGTTAATTGGTTTTGATTAAGACCTCATATCCCATAAGATAGTGTTTCCGAATTTGCAAAGCATGCAGAAATGCTAACAATTCTTTATCATATGTACTATAATTCTTTTATGAGGGCTTAAGCTTCCTACTCTCAATTGCAATGGGGTGATCATTTTGCGTTAAAACAACACCTATTCCTAAACCACTAGCATCACTAACTGTAAAACTGGTGCATGTGAAAGTGGATTTTTGAGTTTTTCAAAGGATTGTTGTTGGGTAATTCCCTATGAAAATTTTGTTTTCTTTTTCAATAACAAGGTAAGAGGCAATGCTAAATAAGAAAAATTTCGAACAAATTTCCTATAGAAACTAGTCAATCCAAGAAAAGAACGAACATCATTGATTGATTGTGGTGTAGGCCATTCTACTATAACTTTTATTTTTTTTGGATGCACATGCATGCCTTCACTTGAAATAATATGTCCTAGATATTCTAGCTTATGTTGAAAGAAGTAACTCTTTTTAGGATTAGCGTAAAGTGTGTTCTCTCGTTGCAAATGAAGAACTGTTTTAAGATGCTTCTCATGCTCACTATCATTCTTACTGTATACAAATATATCTTCAAAGAATACAAGAACAAAAGCTTGGTAATCAAGAAAAATGTTGTTCATCATTCGTGCAAATGTAGCAGGGGCATTAGTAAGTCCAAAAAAGGGCATTACCATAAATTCATAATGGCCGGTTTGAGTTCTAAATGAAGGCTTAAAAATATCACTTTGCGTCATACAAATTTGATGGTAACTCGATTTAAGATCAATTTTACTAAAGACACGAGCTCATCATAATTTATCTAAGAGATCATCTATTCAAGGAATAGGGTATCTATTCTTTATTGTGATCTTGTAAGGGCTCTATAACCAATGCACATCGGATAAGTTTTATTCTTTTTCTCTACTAAGAGAAGTTGTGCTCCAAATGGGGAAGAACTAGGCCTGACAAGTCCTCTGTGGAGTAAGTCTTTCACTTGGTTTTCTATTTCCTTTGGTGTAGTGGGCCATGCCCATAAGATGCTTTATGAGGATGAGAACTACCAGGAATTAAGTATATGCTATGGTCAAAGGATCCCCAAGATGGTGGTAGTTCAGAGGGATAGTGAGACATAAAACAATCCTTATAAGTAGTTAGGAAAGGTTTATGTGCATCGGGAACTGTATGAGTATAATCATTTATGACATTGACAAAAGCAATGCATGAATTTTATCCTTTCTAAAATGCATGTTTTACTTGGGTATGATTAATCAATGGAAATGGTTGGAAATCATGCCGTGCAGTAAAAGTAATGATTTGACCTTTAAGTTCAAAGTTAAAGGTATGTGTATGGTAGTCAATGCGTGGGTTATAATGATGACGAAAAGGCATACCAAGTATAACATCATAAGATTGCAAAGGTGTAATTAAAACTGTTCATGCATCTACATATGGGCCTATGCTAATTGTAACATTTTACACTTCTCGCGTTACATTATAATGACTACCTTGAAATGTAGCTTTCACTTTAGACGAGGAAGGAAATGTTTTTAATTTAAGTTCTTGTACTAATAAATGTGAAATGAAATCATGTGAACTACCATCGTCATGTAAAAATATTAATCAGTTTGTTAACACACAAGCCATATGCTCCATGAAGAGTTGCATAAACCAAATGGATTCACTCTATCCATAGCGAGGCCTAGATGTATGTTTCAAGGCTCTCTAGAAGACTTTGGCCACTTATTATCTATGTGTTTCCAAGCATCAAAATCAGCAAG
This sequence comes from Ceratopteris richardii, assembly GCA_020310875.1. Taxonomy (NCBI): domain Eukaryota; kingdom Viridiplantae; phylum Streptophyta; class Polypodiopsida; order Polypodiales; family Pteridaceae; genus Ceratopteris; species Ceratopteris richardii. The sequence continues at coordinate 15,386,996 of CM035425.1, read as the reverse complement.
CACTTGCATTACACCATTTGTAGACCTGCTCTTTGCATGCCATGACATTAATTGAGCTATGGATTTGCATATGACATGCTCTTAATTCTTGGAATGACAAGAAAGTGGCGAAGAACCTTTGTGGGGACTGCTTCACCCACAAGGTCTTCTCTAAACCTATTCTCTCCACACATTGGACATATGTGGAGATGCTCATACTCATTTCGAAAGAGAATGCAATCATTCTGACAAGCATGAATCTTGGTGTAGTCCATTCCAATGGACTGTAAAAGTTTTTTTGCATCTCCACGTGTTGAAGGCATGTCATTGCCATCTAGCAAAAACTAATCTTTGAGAAGCCTACAAGCTATAAGCAATTACAACAACATTTGTAAATGAACTTATTTTGATACAGCAATGAAATTTCAATTCGAATCAACTTACCCAAATAATTCAGAGACACTACTATATGACCACCCATAAATGGTTTGAAGATTGAGCATCACGAGAGATGCACGTAGTACATATATCTTTGCACCGATGTACAGTGGTAAACGGGCTAGTTTTAGCATCTTCTCATATTTTTCATCGGCTTCTGAGTGTGGAAATTTTGGCATGTCCATGGAACCCATGACATCTTCTCCACCATTGTGATCTTTGTCCATCTCATAAAATTCCTCAAGCATTTCTTCCATGTGTTCATTATGTGTAATGCTATCCATGTACCTTGTACTTCTACCTCCCTCTTCGTTCTCTTCTGTCCACGAGAGGTAGACAATGCAATATTTTTTGGGTCAACCTGCTCACTAAGGGAACCATGCAAATTGTAGCATAGGTTTTCTAGTCAACTTTTATCAAAGGATCCATATTCTCTAACATGTGTAGTACAAATCCGTCATTTCTGAAAAATCTGATACTTGCATTGAGTGCAAGGACATGCCATTCTCTCCTCCGAATCCAAAGATGTCATCTGATACCATGTGGAGATTTTAGGATAATTAATATATGATACATTTAATTATATATTCTAATTTTAATTCTAAAACCTTAATTTTTTATTAAACATAAAATCCTATATTTATATATTTGATTATATATATTAATATTAATCCTAAAAACCTATTTTTTCCATATATATATATATATATATATATATATATATATATATATATATATATATATATATATATATATATATATATATATATATATATATGTGTGTGTGTGTGTGTGTGTGTGTGTGTGTGTTTGTGTAAAAACCCTAAAAAATGCTAAAGACCTATTTTTTACATATTTAATTATATATATTTTTACATATTTTGATTTTCCCCCTAGTTTTTACATACACTTAATTAGATATTTACATATTCTAATTTTTTCCCTAATTTTTACATTTATTTGATTATTATTAATCCTAAAACTTTTTAATTCAAAAACCCTAATTTCTTATATATTTGTATATAGGTGTTTGCATGTGTATATGATTGTATGGAAAAATCCTAAAACTCTATTTTTTATATAATTAATAATATATATGTTAAAACCCTAAAAATTCTAAAGACTAATTTTTTAAATATTTAATTATATATATTTTACATATTCTAAATTTTTCCTAATTTTTACATACATTTAATTAGAATATTTACACATTTTAAAATTTCCCTAATTTTTAGATATATTTTATTATAGATATTAATATTACCTAAAACTTTATTTAGGATGTGTTTGTACGTAAAAATCCTAAAATCCTATTTTTTAGACATTTAATTATATATAAACCCTGAAAATTCTAAAGATCTATTTTTTAGATGTTTAATTATATATATTTTACATATTCTGATCTTATCCCTAATTTTTACATACATTTAATTAGAATATTTACCCATTCTAATTTTATCCTTAATTTTTACATACATTTAATTAGAATATTTACATATTCTAATTTTTCTCTAATTTTTACATATATTTGATTATATATATTAATATTAACCCTAAAACCTTAATCCTAAACACTTAGACATAAAACATGTATGTGTGTATGCTTGTGTATATATATATGTCTATGTGTACATGTATTATGTGTGTGTATATGTATATATATGTACTCATGTGTAAAAAGCCTAAAACCCTATTCGTAAAGACCTAGACCTAAAACATGTATATGTGTGTATGCATGTGTATATATATGTGTATGTGTATATGTATTATGTGTGTATATGAGTGTATGCATGTCTAAAAACCCTAATCATAAAGACCTAGACCTAAAACATGTGTATGTGTGTATTTATATGTGACGTGTGTGTATGCATGTGTATATACGTGTGCATGTGTGCATGTATATGTGTGTGTTTGTTATATGTGTGTATGCATATGTATATGTATGTAAAACCCTAAAACCCTAATCCTAAAGACCTAGACCTAAAACATGTATATATGTGTATGCTTTTGTATATATATGTGTATGTGTATGTGTATATGTATTATGTGTGTATATATATACATATATACACATGTATATATGTGTATGTGTATGTGTATATGTATTATGTGT
>CM035425.1:15371966-15381966 GCA_020310875.1 Ceratopteris richardii | reverse complement strand
TAGAGGGTGTACTCAGGAACCAAAAGGGACGATAAGAAGGGCACTTGAGCATCTCCTCATTCAACTCCAATAGGGAATACAAGAAATCTTCTCCTCTTTCATGAGGTGCCTTCGATAACCGTCTATAGGTCTATACAAAAACTGAGGGCGTATGGGCAATTTTCCATCTAAAATGGGACCATTGGGGGTGCCTTACTTCTTGGAAGACTTCTTAGAAGTGGTTCCCATACTTTGGGGGCCACTTCATAGCTTCATTCTATAGAGAGATCCAAGAAAAGACTTGCACAAGTGGCAAACTTTTGACTTCCTCTTCTTCTACAAGAGTTCAAAATTTCCATGGCTCTAATACTACTATCTGACCTAGCTAATACATGAGAGAGAATGAATTATAACTTACAATCCAACCGTCTATTATATATTCTTTAGGATTAGGAGTAGCTTTTGTAGTTAATTGAGTAGCTTTTGGCGTTAGCTAGAGTCACCTTTTACATGTACAACCTACACCACTTCTTTAACAACTATAACCATGTTTAAACTGGAAAGTAGTTCACTTAACAAGAGTGAAGTTTCCAAGCTCACGTTAACTCTAGCTAACTCAATTCAACTCAAGATAGGAACTCTAGAGTCTCTTGGGCAAAATATTCTCCCCTATGCACCCATGAGGATTGAAAATTTGAGCCCAATACCTCCTCCATCCCCCTATTAAGACTTAACCAATAGGCTAAGTTAAGACTTAACCACTAGGCTAAACCCATACCTTGGTTAATACTCCAAATGATTATAACGTTATCTTGAGTTTCAACCTTAACCAAGTGATTTTATAACAACCCCATTGAACAAAACTATGTGTCCTAGACGTTTTATCTCTGGAAAGAATTATTGAGTTTTGTCTGGGTTTACATACAAATGATTTTTTTTAGCTTATTTAACACCAAGTTAAGATGAATTTCACGTTCATTCACATATTTACTATACACTAATAAATCATCCATAATATTTTTTCTAATGAATGGATGTAAAATATCATTCATTAACATCATAAAAGTAGCATGCACATTAGTAAGACGAAAATTTATAACGAAATACTCATAATGACTGAATCAAGTTTGGAATCATGAAGAATATCAAGAGGATAAGGACCACCACCTACAAGAGAGATTAACCTCGTCCCAACCTTATGACTCTATCTATAGCTCTCTCCAAGGGCTTGCCTACTTAGGCAAGTTGATACTATCCATCCAAGTGTCAGCCATGTAACCACATGTGCTCTGAGTGTCCCAACTAATTGGAATTAGAACCTTCTTAAAGCTTGTGATTTGTTTTGAGTAAAATATTATCAACTCTCCTTGCTCCTTACAAGATATGAACCCAAGATCTTCCACTAGAGGTTCAAACAACTTAACCACTAGGCCACACCACTTTACTTGTTTTAAAGAGCACATTAACTTATACTTATGTTCAACTTCATGAGTTTGAGCCAACAGTAGACCGAACAAATGATGTCTGATTTCACGTCTGTCTAAAAAGATAGTCACTTATGTCACAAGCTTACTTTATCAGATTCTTCCCCCAAAGTAAGGTTGTGACATAAGTGTTTGGTTGGTTTAGATAGATTTGAAATCGGACACTTATGTCACAACCTTACTTTATGATAGGAATGTTGTTTTATATACATCTTGATCTCTAGTTCTAATATGATGGTAATCACTTTTCAAATCCATCTTGCTAAACACAATTACTCCACCTAGAGCATCTAAAAGAACATCAATCTGGGGCGTGGGGTATCTATGTTTGATGGTGAGTTTCTTAAGCATGCATTAGTCTATGCACATCCTATATGACATGTCATTCTTTTTCATTAGTAATACTAGTGCTACAAAGAGTGAATAGCTGGGTCTAATCAACCCTTTCTCCATCTATTTGTTCATAACTGTGATGAAAAAGATAACAAGCACCCCGGGCTCGCTCGGCGACTCGCACCGGCCCGTCGGTAGGGTGTCTTGCTTGAGTGTTTGTTCGCTTGCTTGAAAGCAAAAAGTCACTTGTTGAATGAAAAACTTGCTTTCACTAGAAAGAGAACGATTACAGAAAGAATGGCCTAAGCCGGCCCGCGTTGAGCATCGCGGGTAAACGCGTTACAGTGAGCCGGCCCGCGTTAAGCGTCGCGGGCAAACGCGTACAATGGCCCCTCGATGGCACAACGACGCTTTCGAGAGGTGCGTGCGGAGGGGACTAGCACGAAGGCTACCGCACGTTGAGCGCAAGGGTCACTTGGCTCGGAGGCTCACTATGTCCCCCTATAAGTACTTGCAATTTGGCGCCGGTCGGCAAACCACACAAGCACCAACAGGGGCTAGATACAAATACAAGAGGGGGGGGGGCTCTTGCCCATGGGTTGTCACATATTCTCCCCCGCTTTGAAGAGATTTGCGTCCTCGTAAAGCTAAGGTATTCGCGCCTGGGATGTTGAAGGATGAGTCATTTCATACGCCTCAATCAAGGCTTGGGCTGTCGGAGGCATGCTGTTCTTACTTACCCATGTTGCTTCTTTGAGGGGTCTTCCACGCCACTTGACCAGAAACGGAGTGCTATTGTCCTTAAGTATCAACTCTGCTTGTCTTTGTTCAATTGGATCGTCCACCAAAGTGACTTGACGTCCAAAACGATTATCAGGGCGGAAGCGTTTTAGCAAACTAACAAGGGAACGAGTTGTGGATATGAATTTCGGGTGGAAGATCAAGCTGATATGTAACTTGATTGAACCGGTGACGAATCCTGTACGGCCCATAGTACCTGTGATTAAACTTTGGAGTGAAATTTCTTGGCAAAATGATATTTTTGGCGTTCACAAGGACTAAGTCTTCCACTTGATAGTATGGAGCTTCTATTCTATTTTGATTAGCAATCCTAACCATCCTTTCTTTGCTTTTTATGAGAGCTTCCTTTGCTTGACGAAGCTTGGACTGCCAATCTCTTAAAAAGTTCCCACATTCACGATCTGCTGCCACTAGCACCTCATCTGACATGAGTGCCATGGATGTGATTACACTTTTGCCGGTAGCCACTTCAAACGGCGACATGGATGTACTTGAATGGATGGAGTTGTTGTAATGGAATTCTAAAATGTCTAAGTGTTTGGCCCAATCCTTCTGGTCTGCTTGTACATAAACTCCTCAAGTAATTTTCTATTGTTTGATTGATTCTTTCTGTCTGCCCATCTGTCTCAGGATGATATGCCGATGAAAATCTAAGTTGCGTACCCAAAATGGAGAGTAACTCGTGCCATATATCGCTCATAAATCTTGTATCCCAATCTGAGACAATCGCCAACAGAAGGCCATGATATTTGAAGACCTTCTGAAAAAATGTTTGTGCTACCACCTTTGCCGACATGGGTGGCTTCATAGGTATGAAGTGCGCTTGCTTTGAAAAATAATCTACCACTGCAAGAATTGCATTGTGTCCATCTGACGTTGGCAGATCGGTTATGAAATCCATACTTACCATGTCCCACGGTCTGTTCGGGATTGGCATAGGCTGAAGTAGGCCTGCCGGTTTGACCTTCTGTTGTCTTACTAGTTGGCAGGTTGGGCGCGTTTGGACATACTCAATCACGTCTTCTTTCATCTTCGGCCAAAATACATGCTCCTTTAAATGTTCGTAACTTCTTCTTTGTCCTCCATGTCCGGCTAACTCACAGTCGTGTGCTTCCCATAAAAGCATTTTCTGTAGTTCTGCATTATCTGGTATGTAAATCCTTCCCTTTCTATATAACATGTTGTTCATAATTGTGTATTTCCCTTTATGGTCTAAGCCCGAGTGTACATCTTTGACGATCCTCTGTATTTCCGGATCCGTTTGTTGCAATTTACGAATTTGATCTTTCGTCTTACTCTCGGCCATGGAAATTGCGGCCAGCATAGGTCTTCTACTCAGGGCGTCTGGCATGACGTTTTGCTTGCCTGGTTTGTGAATTATGTCTATGTCAAATTCAGCCAAGAAATCTTGCCACCTTGCTTGCTTGGGAGATAACTTAGGCTGAGTACAAAAATACTTGAGTGAAATATTGTCAGTGTAGATCTTTGTGTGTTTATCTTGCACATAGTGACGCCACTTTCGCAAACAGTGGATCACTGCGAGCATCTCCTTCTCGTGAGTGCTCCATCTTAACTCTGTACCTGAAAACTTGTGTGTCTCATAAGCCACAGGGCGACCTTCCTGCATAAGGACCCCTCCAATTGCTAATCCTGACGCATCTGTGTGGATCTCAAATTTTTTGTCAAACTCTGGCAACTTCAACACACGGGCTTCACACATCACCTGTTTGAGTTGCTCAAAAGCATCTTGTTCCTTAGGCCCCCACACAAAGCAACCCTTTCCTTTAGTTAACTCTGTGAGCGGAGCAGCCACTTTACTGAAATCTTTTATGAATTTTCTTGGAAACTCGCAGAACCCTATGAATTCTCTTACTTCTCTCACTATTCGCGGCGGAGCCCATTGACGCACGGCGGTGATTTTGTGAGGATCTATCATCACCCCTTTATCTGAGACTATGAAACCGAGAAATTCAACTGATGTCATCGCAAATTCACATTTCTCTGGTTTTGCATACAATTGTCTTTCTCTTAATCGTTGAAGTACAACTCTCACATGATCTAAATGTTCCTCAAGAGTACGGCTGTATATCAATAAGTCGTCTATATAAATGATCAGGAACTCATCTAGCATGTCCCTGAATCCATCGTTCATCTCTCGACAGAACGTGCCTGGCGCGCGTGTGAGCCCAAAAGCCATAACTAACCATTCATAACTGCCATAGCGTGTTTTGAATGTTGTCTTTTCAATGTCCTGCTCTGCTATGCGAATCTGATGATAACCGGACCTTAGATCTATTCGTGTAAAAAATTTTGCCTGGCCTAACCGGTCCATCAACTCATCCATTACTGGCACCGGATACTTTGTTTTCACTGTAATTTTATTCAAGGCCCGATAATCCACGCATAACCGCATGCTGCCATCTTTCTTCTTAACGAATAGGATAGGAGCACCATAGGGTGAACTACTGGGTCGAATGAAGCCTTGTTGTTCCAGTTCTACTAATTGCCTTTTCAACTCTTTCAGATCCGTTTCAATCATTCTATAGGGTGCTGTGGCCGGTGGAGCTTGGCCAGGCATTACTTCAATCTTATGTTGGACTTGCCTAAGTGGTGGCAGCCCGCTTCGTAACTGACTTGGTAGGACATCTTCAAATTCCTTTAGTACTTCGTGCACTCTTTGATCGCCGACCTTCATCCTGTCGTTTTCCCTTTCTTCTAAGTCAATGGTGTTACATTTTATCAGGCATAAATGGGCCTCAGCCCCTTGCTTCATTGGTTTTTCTACCTGTTTGGCCGTCAATGGCCCTTGTGTTTGCTGTCTTTTCTCTGCTCTTGTTACTGCGGCTACTGATTTCATTTTTCCTACTGGTAAATTCACTACCTTGTTCCCTTTATTTTGACTATTGGATGGCACACCCTCTTGATACATAGGTGCATTTCCTTTTCTCTATCTGTCCAACTCCTCTTTGGATGGGGGAGGAGCGACGGCCTTGTGTTTCACTTCTTGCGACTTCGATCCTGGGTTCTCTACCACTTCTGACTTGCCTTGTGGCTCTTTACTTCCATCTGGGGTCCTTTTCGGAACTCTGTGACAATCTACGACCACTATGTTCCTCATGAACCTTCAGCTGCTATATCAAAACACCAAAACACATTAAAACATTAATAAATTAACACTCCAACAATTCCTTGTTCAACACATTCCTTAATTCATAACATGCCCCTCAGTTGAAAAAGCAACAGACCTCAGTTTATAAATAAAACTAAACATGGATGGCCAATCACATGTTCCATCACTAAACAAAAATAAGCATGTTCCATGTAAAAACACATGCATGGAAATGTTCATGGAGGAGTTACATTAATGTGTATGTGTATGATATGCAAAAATTAAGTGATCATAATGGGGGTGTTAATTGTGTTTTATGTATCCATTGACATTCTTCAATAGAGTGATTTTTGTACTTAACTAAATATCGATGATACTGAGTACCTATGTGTGTAGTAGTGACATCATGATCAATGATTTTCTCAAGAAGTAAGATTTTTTATTGTTCTTCAATTAAAGGAGGTTCATCAAGAAGTGGAATGAGTGGTAAAGTTCCTTTAAATGGTTTAAGTAAACTAATATGAAAAGAATTATGTATATTCCAATGTGATGGTATATCTAATCTGAATGAATTATCATTAGTTTTTTGTATAATGCGAAATGGTCCATAATAGCATGGTGCAAGTTTAATTTTAAGATGTTGCAAAATATTTTTGAGACCGTATTTTAATGATATGCAACCATATAAGATCATTTTCCTTGAATTCCTTGGCTAATCATTTTGTATTGACATTATGTGTATAACGTTCTTGACTTTTCCTAATGTGCTCATGAACATCGTGAAGTATAGAAATGTGATCTTGGGCAATAGAATCAGCCATTGGAATGTCAATTTGACTGAGTGACATGGGAGTGGGAAGCTTTTTACCATAAACAATTTCAAAAGGTGCACGACCAATAGTGGTGTGTGTGGTGTAATTGTAAGCAAATTGAAGCAATGGCAACTTTTTATCCCAATTAGTGGGACTATCTAATGAATAACAATGCAATAAATCAAGAATAGTATTGTTTGTAGCCTCACTTTGTCCATTACTTTCAGGATGAAATGCAGAGCTAAAATCTATTTTAGAACAAAAAGGTTTAAATAAGGCAACCCAAAAATGATTACAAAATCTAACATCATGATTAGATAACATTACTTTAGGAAATCCATGATGTGGAAAAATACATTTTATGAATAACTTTGCAGTTTGAGGTGCAGACAAAGTTTTTATCCAAGGAATGAAATATGCATATTTACTAAACCTATCAACTATTTTCCAAATCATATCGTTATGTGATGAAGTGATAGGACGAATTGTGATAAAATCCATAGAGATTTGTCCCCATGGCTCGTTCGGAATGGGTAGTGGCATTAATAATCCAAATGGTTCACCCATGATGACGTTTTACATGCTGACATACTGAGAAACATAATGTGCAATATTTCCATGTGGGGCCAAAAGAAGAAATCTTTGCAAGCAGAAATGATGCTCTGTATGCCTCTATGACCCATATGAGATGGTTCATGCATTTCTTTCATGACAAAATCTTTAAAATCTTGGGTTATACATAATCTATGTTGAAAATAAGTAACCCATGATGAAATGTATAATGTTCATCAGTTAAAGGTGCACCATTGTTGAATTCATGCCATGCACATGAGAAATACAAATCACATGCGTAAGTGGAAATCATTTCTTGAAAGGAATGAATTTGGATTGCAAAAATATTATGCAAAACAATAGAATGTGAAGGAAAACATCCAAGAGCATCGGCTACGACATTAGCTTTACCAGGTTGATATTGGATATCATGGGATGGAAATTTTGAATGAATGAAGCCCATTTAAGATGTCTATCAGAGATTAAGGGCTGATTTAATAAATGCTTAATAGCATGCTAATTGGTTTTGATTAAGACCTCATATCCCATAAGATAGTGTTTCCGAATTTGCAAAGCATGCACAAATGCTAACAATTCTTTATCATATGTACTATAATTCTTTTATGAGGGCTTAAGCTTCCCACTCTCAAATGCAATGGGGTGATCATTTTGCGTTAAAACAGCACCTATTCCTAAACCACTAGCATCACTAACTGTAAAACTGGTGCATGTGAAAGTGGATTTTTGAGTTTTTCAAAGGATTGTTCTTGGGTAATTCCCTATGAAAATTTTGTTTTCTTTTTCAATAACAAGGTAAGAGGCAATGCTAAATAAGAAAAATTTTGAACAAATTTCCTATAGAAACTAGTCAATCCAAGAAAAGAAGGAACATCATTGATTGATTGTGGTGTAGGTCATTCTACTATAACTTTAAATTTTTTTGGATGCACATGCATGCCTAGATATTCTAGCTTATGTTGAAAGAAGTAACTCTTTTTAGGATTAGCGTAAAGTGTGTTCTCTCGTTGCAAATGAAGAACTGTTTTAAGATGCTTCTCATGCTCACTATCATTCTTATTGTATACAAATATATCTTCAAAGAATACAAGAACAAAAGCTTGGTAATCAAGAAAAATGTTGTTCATCATTCGTGCAAATGTAGCAGGGGCATTAGTAAGTCCAAAAAAGGGCATTACCATAAATTCATAATGGCCGGTTTGAGTTCTAAATGAAGTCTTAAAAATATCACTTTGCGTCATACAAATTTGATGGTAACTCGATTTAAGATCAATTTTACTAAAGACACGAGCTCATCATAATTTATCTAAGAGATCATCTATTCAAGGAATAGGGTATCTATTCTTTATTGTGATCTTGTAAGGGCTCTATAATCAATGCACATCCGATAAGTTTTATTCTTTTTCTCTACTAAGAGAACTTGTGCTCCAAATGGGGAAGAACTAGGCCTGACAAGTCCTCTGTGGAGTAAGTCTTTCACTTGGTTTTCTATTTCCTTTGGTGTAGTGGGCCATGCCCATAAGATGCTTTATGAGGATGAGAACTACCAGGAATTAAGTATATGCTATGGTCAAAGGATCCCCAAGATGGTGGTAGTTCAGAGGGATAGTGAGACATAAAACAATCCTTATAAGTAGTCAGGAAAGGTTTATGTGCATCGGGAACTGTATGAGTATAATCATTTATGACATTGACAAAAGCAATGCATGAATTTTATCCTTTCTAAAATGCATGTTTTACTTGGGTATGATTAATCAATGGAAATGGTTGGAAATCATGCCGTGCAGTAAAAGTAATGATTTGACCTTTAAATTCAAAGTTAAAGGTATGTGTATGGTAGTCAATGCGTGGGTTATAATGATGACGAAAAGGCATACCAAGTATAACATCATAAGATTGCAAAGGTGTAATTAAAAATGTTCATGCATCTACATATGGGCCTATGCTAATTGTAACATCTTACACTTCTCGCGTTACATTATAATGACTACCTTGAAATGTAGCTTTCACTTTAGACGAGGAAGGAAATGTTTTTAATTTAAGTTCTTGTACTAATAAATGTGAAATGAAATCATGTGAACTACCATCGTCATGTAAAAATATTAATCAGTTTGTTAACACAAAAGCCATATGCTCCATGAAGAGTTGCATAAACCAAATGGATTCACTCTATCCATAGCGAGGCCTAGATGTATGTTTCAAGGCTCTCTAGAAGAATTTGGCCACTCATTATCTATGTGTTTCCAAGCATCAAAATCAGCAAGCACTTGCATTACACCATTTGTAGACCTGCTCTTTACATGCCATGACATTAATTGAGCTATGGATTTGCATATGACATGCTCTTAATTCTTGGAATGACAAGAAAGTGGTGAAGAACCTTTGTGGGGACTGCTTCACCCACAAGGTCTTCTCTAAACCTATTCTCTCCACACATTGGACATATGTGGAGATGCTCATACTCATTCCGAAAGAGAATGCAATCATTCTGACAAGCATGAATCTTGGTGTAGTCCATTCCAATGGACTGTAAAAGTTCTTTTGCATCTCCACGTGTTGGAGGCATGTCATTGCCATCTAGCAAAAACTAATCTTTCAGAAGCCTACAAGCTATAAGCAATTACAACAACATTTGTAAATGAACTTATTTTGATACAGCAATGAAATTTCAATTCAAATTAACTTACCCAAATAATTCAGAGACACTACTATATGACCACCGGCTTCAGAGTGTGGAAATTTTGGCATGTCCATGGAACCCATGAAATCTTCTCCACCATTGTGATCTTTGTCCATCTCATAAAATTCCTCAAGCATTTCTTCCATGTGTTCATTCTATGTAATGCTATACCTGTACCTTGTACTTCTACCTCCCTCTTCGTTCTCTTCTGTCCACAAGAGGTAGACAATGC